>JANHGL010001931.1:0-21242 GCA_024611195.1 Ceyx melanurus
GCGGGTGGTACTGGGCGCGCGGGTGCCCCAGCAAGTCCGCGTTCGCACCGTCGCCACAGTGAACAGGGAAGGTCTGGCCCGGGTGCCCGCCTGCCTCGCGGCGGTTACCGCGTGCCCGCCGGCTCCCGCCTCGGTGGGGTCCCGCTGCTCAGGCTCCTGTGTGAGCAGGTCACGTCTGCTCGAGTTCATCTTGAGGGAAAGACCCGAGCGGCTTCTTTCCTCTTTCTGAAGGGTGATGGCAAAGAGCCTTGCCTGCAGATGGCTCAGCCTGCTCTTCCTTGTCACGGGCAAGGACGTATTTGCCAAGATCCAGCTACAAATATCTCTTTGTGTCTATCCAGATAGTCTCACTCCAGGTGGTTTATTTTGTTTTTTTTAAAAAAATGCATATATACGACTATAAAATCCATTATTTTTATCTGCTAACTGTATGTATTGCTGGGTGTTGATATAGGCATGACAGAATTTACTCACATTGTAACTTGCATTGGTACAGATGTGACAATACCTACTCAATTTACTCATATTAATACAAATATGTGTGTGTCTGTCTACGCACAAGTACATGCGCTTTGGACAGGGAAAAATCAACCCTGGTTGTTTCCTTTATTGTGTTTATACTTTTGAATATTATCATTGACAAAAGAAACTCTATGTAAACATTTTGTTGTGAATGTTGTCACTTAGCACAAATATTTAGAAAGAATCTTAATGGTAGTTTTGGTGATGCTCTCAAAGAAGAGTCTAAGTTGTTAGGAATTCTGTTCTCATGTCCTTTTTGAAAATGAAATGTCATCTGGGCCACAGCTTGGAAAGCATAATTGTTGGAAAGCATCACCTGCTCCTGGAATAGGTGTCTGCAAGTCATGGTGTCACTGCTTTGCATGAGCTCAGGCCTAACTGTGCTTTCCTGCCACGGGCTGCCTTTCCCTGGGCAGGGGCTGCAGGGCTGTCCCTGCTGTTTGGTGGAATGTGCCTTCAGAACTCTTTAGGACTGCTGGCAGGGCTGCTGTCTGCCTGAGGTGGCAAGTCTTGTGGGCATCATCTACCTGCTCTAACAGCTGCCTAAAGCTATGGCAAGTATTGCAGATTAAAAGCCAGTTGTACAGCCTGAGCAAAGGCAAGACCCTTTATTAATTCTTATTAATATCACAAGGCCTTCTTCTGAGTGGAAAGAGAAAGAGAGGGTCAAAAAGACTTGTATCCTCAGCTTTAATAAACTCAGATATTCTATAGGCTGTAAAACTGGAGCTTATCTTTGAGAAAGCCAGGGTTGGGTTAGTTGTATTAAGAAGCTATCCACTGTAGCTTCTGCCAGTCACCAACACATGCCCATCTTGGCATGTGTTACAGGAGCTGGTCTTGAGGGAGGTGGTGTTCCTGGCGTTCTAACACTGGTGTTACAAACTGGGCATCTGAATGTTGACTCACCAGAAACCTCAGGTAGGTTTTGAAAATCTCAGGCTGTGGAAGGTTTTTCCCCTGCAAATTTAAACCACCCCAACAGAATGCTAGCATTCTGTAGTTTGGTTTATGGGAATATTTGTTCTTCCAAATGAATGGATTAACTGTGCTGTTTCATTCTATGCAATATTGAGCATAAGAGCTTGCTGATGAAGGAAGTTGAGATGCACCAGCAGAGCTCTTCCCTCTCACCAAGCCTGGCAGTGCTATATTTAAATGTCTGCTAGTTTCTTGCCTAATCTTAGCAGCTGTGCCTGGGTGTGGCATGTGTCTATCTTCTTTTGAAAGAGGCTTTGAACCAAGTTAATAAAAACTGTTGTGGGGAGAAGTAAAGCTCAGCCCCATGGCAGGCCCTGCACCACATGAGAGTGCTGATCCTGCTCTGAAAGTCAGCCCTTTGAGGTGGAGTG
Organism: Ceyx melanurus; assembly: GCA_024611195.1. NCBI lineage: Eukaryota > Metazoa > Chordata > Aves > Coraciiformes > Alcedinidae > Ceyx > Ceyx melanurus. The sequence goes on from JANHGL010001931.1 coordinate 1,875, forward strand.
AGGATGCTGCCTCCACCCTGCTGGGGACCACACTGAAATGATGGAGTTTCACTGGGGGGGTCTTCTGCAAGGCAGCAGCTTTGTCACCACGGGCTTTTCCTGAGAAGAATGTGCAGCTCCCCTTCTGCAATTGGCTGGTGTGTGGACACAGTCTGGCTGCCCAGCAGCATCCCCTCCATCACCTCTGCTCTGCCACTCTGTTCACACGGGTCTCAGCCCTCTGGCTGTGCTAGAGGATGCTCGCGGCTTTCTGACACCAAGGCAGAGCAAACTGCAGGAGTCAGGTGACAGGGTTCAGTGTGCAGGGGCACACAGCACAGTGCTAGCAAGGAAGGTCTGTTCCTCATCGATAACTCTCCTTCACCTCCGAAACTGAAGTGCTGTGTAACAGCTCCCCAGCGTTAGAGCAAAGGGAAATCGGTGCTGAGCTGCTGTCTGCTACTATGCAAATTAGACTTCGTATCGTGGCTTTTTCTGAGCTTGCTTTCCCATGAACCCCAAAAGATCTGTACAGCAACACACCGTCAGTGCACGTTAACTAGCAACCAACAGCCGCAGAGGGGAACAATAGTTTCGTTACAGCTCACAGAGTTTGCCTGGGATTAAAATAGCTTCGATTGTTTCATTAGCATTGTCTTCCACTCCTTTTCTCTCCCCCCCCCCCCCTTTTCTGCTTCAGGCAAAAAACGAGGGCTGAATGCTGACTAAACCAATTGAGCTGAGAGACCCCGGGGGGTTTAATCTGGAGTTTGCAAGCCGGAGGACCCCCTCTCAGGGCAAATAAAATCCATTGCAAGGTTTTCATTCTGACTGAGCTAGCATAGACTGCCTAATCAGGAGCTAATACCGGCTGAGTTGTTCTGTGGGAAAGCCTCTAGTCAGAAGGCACTTAGATCCTTTTTGGTGTAAGAAAATTGGGAAAATGCACGGGAAAGTGAGTGAGCAGGAGATGGCAAAGAAAAGAGAATGCAGACGACATGCCTGTGACATTATTTAGATCAACAGGATCCAAGGAGACATATGGAAGCAGAAGCAGTTTTATGGTTTGGGCTAATTTTTACAGGGTTGCAATAAGCACAGTAACTTGCTGTAAAGTAATTTTTACAGTAATGGGAACCATATTTCATCTTCTAATGAAAAGTTAATGTTTTTTTTCAGATCACAGGGAGGCTTTTCTAGTGGAGAAGACATTCTGGACCAGCATATTTAACTGTGATTTTGAGTCAGAAATTCTTACAATATTTAGTGTTTTTTTAGAAATATTTTAGCTTGTCTGAGGATCACCTTCTTTCTCCTGACCCTTTATTTAGAGCCCTCTTTGGAGGATTTGGCCATGTGTCTGCATGGGGGGCAGACATAGCTGAGCTTTGAGTTGGGGAGAAGGAACGGGGGTGAAGGGGAGTTCCCAGCTACTCAAACCAGCACTGCACCACGGAGCATGTGCCAGCCTTGACTACAGTAATAGCAGGTGGTGGTGGTGGTGGAGAATTGCAGCTCCCTATAGCCCTCCAGACATATTTATGCTTTCTTGAATGCAAGTATAATTGGAAACCAAAATCTCCTTTGACTTATACTCTGTAGAGATATTAACTCCTAGTAACACCTCAAGGAAGTCCCTTAACTTGTCTGTCTCAACTTCTTCATGTGTAAAGAGTAGTGTTTACAGTTGGTAGAGTTAGTCAGCTAATGGCTCTCAAACTCTTTGAAGATGGAATTTTGCAGACCAGTTTATTTTCACTTGTATGATCAGTGTGTAATTGCAGCCTATCCCTCTTTGCAGATTGCTTTACCTTGGGTAGAAATCTCAGAAACATGGATGAGCTCATTTTGAAAGGGTCAAGGCCTCAAGTAATGCCTGTGGAGTTGCAGCTGTGTTGAAAATGGGCTTTTCCCCATTGGATCAATCTAACTCAGAAAAATGAGGTTTTATTCTGGAGTGAGAGTGTCTTCAAGGAGGGTTTGATGCAAGTATGTCAGGTTAATTATTGTTAATTAGCTATTCCCATAACTGTCCAGAGGAAATGAGTCCTAAGTCACCTAGTCCCTTTTGCAAATGCTAATGTTGCCTTTAACTACCCGGTACTTGCAGGGTGTGATTATTCACACAGCATTGTTTTTGCTCAGGGACTTCACCTGGAGCACTGGAAAGGGAAGAATTTGCAGACACTGAATAAAAAAAAAAAAAGACATGATATTTTCACCCCTGCTGTTTGCATTTGAGGGGTAGTGACTGCTTTATAGGGCCTAAATTAGTGTATGCTGTGCAGAAATGAATACATGGGGTGCTCCACCTGCTTGACCAGCCAACACTGAGCTGGGAGGGCCATGGCTATAGGTGAAGCAGGCAGAAGTTCAAGATTGAGACGACATATGAGCCCAACTTTGCAATTGTTCTTCAACTCTGTGGACAAACTGATTCTGATCTGGCAGAAAACAGTGGTTTAATCACAACAGTTTTACTTCTTGGCTTCTTAAAACCATCAGTGAAAGGGCAGGACTTGGACTTGGTGGTACTTAGTACTGGAGGCAGCCAGCCTCTGACCCACTGAGGGCAGTGGTGTCTGGTGGACAAGAAGCAGCTCTGGGGAAGTGTATTGGTGGTATTGTGCTGTGTGGGCAGTGGCTTTATTGTGCAAAAATAAGAAGAATAAACTCTCCCCATTTTGGCACTCATGCTGTTAGGCTGGTGGGAGTGCCATCAGTGAGCATCAGCTTTGTGCTTTAAAGATTTATAAATTCTGGACTCAGTGCTGAAGCAAATGATGGGAAAGGTCTGTGCTGGAGCTGCCATTCCTCATGTTTTGGGCAGCTGAATAGTGAGTACTGGAGATGCCATCTCCTCTGAGAGATTGGGTGAGTGTAGAATGAGAGTGTCTTCAAATGGAAAATTCTTAGGCTGCTGGATTGATTTTTGTTGCTGTGAGTGACACTGTTTGTAGGTAGTTTTCTGTTGGTAGTCTGTGGCCACTACTGGATAGGTAAAATACATTTCTGGAGCCATCTGACATTTTGTCTTTGTTCTAAAGGCAAATACACCCCCCCCCATCCCCCCCCCCCAGTCTTTGCAGTTTTCCTATCCTGATTTCCCTCTTAGAGCCAGCCTGCAGCAGACATGCTTCTCTTTTCCCTGCCCACCAATTCTTTCTGACTTCTTTCTGACCCTCTGCTGGTATCTTAGAATGATTTCCAGCTATAGTTTTTCTGACCACGAGTGACCCATGGCATATGGCTTTATGGAGAGCTGCCTGCACAATATATCTCAGTGCTTGGACTCAGGTTAAATAATACTGACTCATCAATTTACCCCAGTTACAGAGTCACAGAATGCCAGGGTTTGGAAGGGACCTCAAAAGATCATCTAGTCCAACCCCCCTGCCAGAGCAGGATCACCTAGATCAGGTCACACAGGAACAGATCCAGGTGAGTTTGGAATGTCTCCGGAGAAGAGACTCCGCAACCTCCCTGGGCAGCCTGTTCCAGACTCTGTCACCCTCATGATTGAAAAATTTCTCCTTGTGTTTATATGGAACCTCCTCTGTTCCTGCTTGTACCCGTTGCCCCTTGTCCTGTCACTGGATGTCCCTGAGCAGAGCCTGGCTCCATCCTCCTGACACTCTCCCTTTACATATTGATAAACATTAATGAGGTCACTCCTCAGTCTTCTCCAAGCTCAAGAGCCCCAGCTCCCTCAGCCTTTCCTCAGCACGGAGATCTTCCACTCCCTTCAGCATCTCTGTGGCTCTGCACTAGACTCTCTCCAGCAGTTCTGTGTCCTTCCTGAACTGAGACACAATATTCCAGATGCAGCCTCACCAGGGCAGAGTGGAGGGGGAGGAGAACCTCACTTCAACTACTAACCACTCTCCTTCCAATACATCCCAGGATGGCACAATTAATACCAGTTGAGGAGCTGGCTAATAACATTGGCATTGTGCTTTGAAGAAATGCTGCAGTTGTGGCTGTAGCTTGTTGTAAGATGCACTGTTCAGGTGCACAGAGCCCCCAGGTTCCCGTTGTTGCAGCAGAAGCTACTGGTGGGGTGGGTTAGAGGTTGTTCATTTTCTGAAGCAGGAGAAGGTGCAGCATGGCAGGAGCAGGAGTTACAGCTGCAATTCTGTGGAAAATTGATCTGCCTGTACAATACAGCAAATCAGAAGCATTTATAGCCCTGGACATCCAGTGCGAGGTCTGGAGTTGATTGGAGACCAGAACTTATTCACTACTGAGCATGGACAACTCAGGAACTTAAATTTGGGGGGGATCTTTTTGGCTCTTTTTGTCTCCCCTGCAGTCCTGTGTTCTCCTGCACACATTTACACACACAGCAACAACAGGGAAGGTCTTCAGATTAATATGAGTGAACCCATTATTAACTTCCACGTTGTACAAGAGTTACAGAAGGGAGTTTACAAGGTATTTGCAGTTCAGGTCAGCTATTAAAATATAAGTTTAATTACATACATTATTAACTTAAGCCTCAGTGGCTGCTGGTCACAGGCACAAGTAAAGGTGATCCACCCACCTCAAGCATCTTGCAGGACTTCTGTGTGTAAGCCACAGCTCAGATTTCCTTTATGCCAAAAGGTTGGACCATTCTGACTAAACCCTTTTAAACAATCACTTATTATAGAAACCATAGTGTTACATTGATTTAAACAAGGGTTGGGTTTTTTTTTTTTCATTAGCTTAAGGTAACTTAAGAAGATTTAAGCTAGCTTTTTATTATCCTGACACTGATTTATGCCAGTATCATTCCAGCTGTTCTGACTCCTCTTTTTTTGCCTCTTGAGCAAGAGTGGAGAGCCAGATGACGGTGCATTCCCATGTCACCTGCAGCCTGGCCCTGCACTGCCTGCACCCTGCATGTGAGCACTGCTGTCTGGGATGGGAGGGAAAGGTGGATGGTCGCTGTGATAGGGCCAAGACTTGCTTGTTTTTCAAAGTAGTTGTCCTTCACTGCAAGGGAGATCCAGGCAGATGAAAAGATCACCATTCCTGTGTTATACGTAAGTGCAGTTCTACTACACAGGCAATCACTTAAATGCTTCCAACCTTTACCCCTTAGTTCTTAAAGAAGCTTGGTCTCTCTCTTTCTTTGAGTAATAATAATGGACCTGTTAAGCTGGAAGGAGAAAACCTCCCCCTCATTTAGAAAGGAGTGCCAGAGAGAAGGAGAGTGAGCACGTTGGCTTCTAGGAGAGAGATGTAGTCATTCTTCTCTGCAGCAGGCTGGCAGGGAACATGGCAAAGTTCATTTCCGAACCAGAAGAGCATGTAAAGGCTGCTTGTTTTATTCACTACCTTAATTGTACTGTGCATATTACTCATGATATTCAAATACCCCAGTCACTTCACTGTATACCAGAGATGTTCAGCTGTCATTTTGCAAGTAATTGTAAATGGAGTGTGTCTGTTTGAGCCAGGCAAAATAAGATGGGTTAGCTCATGAGTGTATGTCTGTGCATGTGGGTGTAGGGGGGAAAGAGGGGCCACCATGGTGGGAGAAGTGTTTAGCGCCTTGGAAATGTTGTCAAAGGAGCAGAAGAGAGAAGAGGATAATGGTTCCTATTTTTATCTGCTTGTGCATTTCTGCAGAGTGGGTCATATCCTTCACCTGCCACTTCTAATTTCCTTTTCCCACAGTTGAACATAGCTGAGCTTTTCTAACAGTGCCTCTCCCTGCTGCTTAGCATTGTCCTGGGCCTGCATTTTGAGTCGCTCAGTGAACAGTGGCCAGTTTACCTCCCAGCAAGCACTGGAAGGGGCTCTCTTACTGTGGGCCTGGAAGGGTTTAATGTGGGAAGACACTCCCCCGCTGCCTGGAACAAGTGCCTGCAGTGAAAGCTCCCTGCAGTGGGTAGAGCTGACCCTGGAGCTGACACCAGGTTCTAGCTGACTAAGCTTGTCGGCCTGTAGGTACCAGCCTTCCTCCAGATGCTGATTGCCCTTCACAAGGCAAGGCAACCTCAAATCCTGGTACCTCTAAATTAGGTCCTGGTTTTGCTTTCCAGAGCTGCCAAGCTGGTTGGTGCTCCAGTGCAGTGTGAGCAGTGTGAGGTCAGCCACAAAGGTCTGAGAAACAGTATTGTGGCATTGTTGGTACCACCAGATCCCCAGGAGAATGTACTGTCAGTATCTTCTCATTCTTGGAAGACCTTTTCAGTAGGTGTTCAATGGGTGAGATTCAATTTAATGGCTTCTAATACACTTCTGAGTGTCCCTGCTGTTGATAATCAAACACTTTGGTTTTGTTATGATTTTCATAAAGATACCTTAAAATACCCTTTAGTGCTCAGTGTCATCATCTTTATTTTACACATGGGGTAACTGAGTCAGACAGGAATGAAGTAACTTGCAGTCACTGCCAGCTGTGGGAGTGGTCATTTCAGTCAAAGTAATTGTATTGGCAATTGAGTAGCAGTAGTACAAGAGTGGAGCTGATAAAGGCTGAATTCTTGTGTTAGCATCGGGAAGCTAAAGCATCAGTGTGCACATTAAATAAAGGCTGAGCTCACAATGGAGTATGTTTTTGGTCACTAAAAAGTGCACCTTCCACCCCAGCTGAAACCTAAAAGACCTTAATGTTTGGGGACTTCCTCTCCATAGTTAAATGTGGTAGAAGTTGCCAAGGAGTCCCAGGAGTGGAGGAGTGGGGAGGAGCTGACAGATGGAGAGACTGAGTAAGTCTTCTTTCCTTTTGTAGTCAAATGTGTGAAGTTCTAAAAAGTGTCACTTGGTTGGGGAAGAAGTCTTCTACTCCCTTCTACTAATGCTGGAACAGATGTATTCTCACCTTTCACTGGCATTCCTTTACCTTTGTCTTCAGATCCAAGTAGTGATTTAGGCTGATGTGTCATCACACTAATTCTGTGAGGTGTGTTTCAGGAGTATTTCAGAGCATCATCTTGAAGCACATCCTCATTTCAGTAATCCTTTGAGGTGCAGTCTTGTGGAATACACAGGATCAGTTAGCATCCCTTGCCAGGTACCTGCAATACTTGACAGAGTTTTGGTTTTCAGCATCCTGGAATTTATGGGGCTGGTGGCCACAGGCCCCAGGGACAGACATTAGGTGTATAACTTTCTGTTGAGCTAGAGGATTTTGTGGTCTTAGTCCTGTCTTCAGTTGTATCTGGTTGCAGCAGCAAGTCACCACCTCCAGGGAAGACCTGCTTGCAGAACAGGCATGTGTTGGAAATGGAAAGGGAGGATTTTTGGAGGACAGATGGTTAGCTTGTGCTGAGCTGTCCACCACAGAAATTCTAGACCTGTTCATCTCTCAGTGCAGCCTTGGTTTTCCTTTAGCTGAAGCAAGAGTGTAAATACTGGAGAGATGAGTGAGTGCTAGTAGGAAATAGTCTTTGTAACCAGTTGCCCCTTTTCTGTTGGTTCGTTTTTGAAAATGAATGAGAGCTTGGTTAAATTGTCTTTAATATTATTACTTGTCCAGTGTTTCTTTTGCTTGTTTGGTTTTTTTAGGCTGTTTTTTTTTTTTGTTTTGGTTTTTTGTTTGTTTAGTGGTTTGTTTGTTTGTTTTAAGAACTAGTCATTCTTGAGATTACATTCTAGTAAAGGGATGCTAGATTTGTAGGTTACTCTTCAGGTATAGGGTTCAGTCTGGATAAATGCTGATTTGTTGATAAAGAAAGTAACCAGATAAATACATGCCAACAATGCTGGGAATGTCATCACTGATCTCACAGTGAAGCTGCTGATTGTCTCTGTAGCCACCACAGAGACAGAAATGTACTTTAAAATGCTTCAGATTTACTTAATAAATGAATATATTAAAAGTTATACTTAATATATATTGATGTAGATAAAATATAGAAGCTTAAATTTTCTGAAATTAATGACTTGAGATGTGCAACTGTTGCAAGTTACTGAGATGAAACAAATAAAAAATGCCTTTAAGGCATCTAGAGTGGGCTACCAGAGTCATCTGTGGCTTTTAGAAAAGGTCCTGCAGTGCCTGGGCAGCAGTGTTAGGCTTCTTGTGGAAGTGATTGATGGGGTGCTAATGACTCCTAATGTCCTCTTTCAGCATCCACAATGGAGTAATAGCCGTGTTCCAGCGGAAGGGTCTCCCAGACCATGAACTTTACAACCTCAATGAAGGAGTCAGGTAAGAGACTCACTCCCTGCAAGGTGTTTGCTACTCAGTGTGCACAGTACTGTTTGCCAGCACTTCACTTGCAAGCTTCTACAGCAGCATTCCTCTTCTTTTTGTTTGTTTTGTATTTTCTTCTCTCTTTTTTTTTTTTTTTTTTTTCCAACTGGAACAGTCAGTTTGGCTTCAGTGACAGTACTGATGTGTGTCAACAGCTCACTGCAGAGTGAAAGCTGGGTTTCTCCTTCTGCAGGGCTATTCAGCCATGAGGAGAATGGAGTATTTCAGCATCTGTCTTGATGTACTGGATTTGAAACTAAGGAAGGGAAAACGTGGACCCCTCGAAGTAACACAGCCTATTTCACTGCAGTGATGCTGCCTTTTCCATAGGTGCCAGGCCTAGCTCTGGTGCTTCCCTTGGAGGAAGTAAAGCCTGTGACTTGGCAAGCAGAGATGTCCTGCCTGGTATTACCTAACGTCTGGCTACTCCTTCCACGCAGGCTGAATGTGCTGTAGATGTTACACAGTTTTGTCAGTGCAGTGACCTGTGTTTAAGGTTCTGTGTTCTAATACTGTGATGATACTGCTCACAACAAACTAAATGTAGACTGGTGAGATATATAAGGGGAACTCTTTTCCCTAAAACAAACAAACCAAACAAAAAAACAAAAGTAAGCACAAACAACACCAACAACAAAGGTGAAAATCCTACCATCTGAGTTAAGTTTATAGTTGCAAGGGAAAGTTTACCAAGAGCTAAGCTGATAACTGTATTTACAGCACTTTACTACTTTGTCTAGCACTTATAAACCCTCTGTCATTGACAAGGGTGAGGCAGCAGATTTCTTTTTAGAAATTTGTCCCAACACTTGAAGAATAAACAGTAGGAAAGAAGCTGCACTTACCAAGACAGCTTATTACATTCCATGGCTGTCCAGAAAAGAGCCTCAGGGATTCCCTTTCCTTTTACTCCATCCAGGTACTGGAATTTGACAAAATCCACAAATAATTCTGGGATTATCTGTCCCAGTCTGATTCCTTCAACTGGGGGAATGTCTTCAGAGAAGTCCAGGGGTATGACATTTGGCCTCCTGATCTCTCTTTGCCCTCCTCTCTCTCTCTGAAATTGGAGAAAACTTATTCTCCAGTTAGTTCTCTGGGGAGAAGATGTCATACAATGAATAGGTTTTCTAGGATGGCTGTCAGTTAGCATGATACATCAGTCATTTTGGAATTAGTTATTGGAATAATGGCTGATAGTTAATTAGTGTAAGTGCAGTTAGGATTCTTTAGCTTCATCTGAATGACAAAAAAATGGTAGTTCTGGGATGAGAGATTTCCTGGCCTGATGCATTTGTCTCAGGATGCTCATCTGCTGCAGAGGGACAGAAGAGGAAAAATTTCCTGCTGATGTGACAGAGACGATTATAATCTTGGATGAATTACTAATTGATTGATTGATTTCCATTTTATGATGGGCATTGCAGCCACGTGTCAGACCCATTTCTTCTTGTCAGGGTAAAGGTAACACTGCTTTGTGTTTTTCTCAGCTGATGGCTCAGTATTGCTCTGCTCCAGGAAGAACAATGCCTGGTGACTCATACCTGAGCTGAGGCCTTTGGCCTCACTTCAGTTCATCTCAAGATCTCACTAAGATTATTGATTTGACACAGTACCAAAAATGTCTATCTTACTGCTATTTTTATTTAATTAAAAATAATTTTCTTTGGGTTAATGTAATTATGGAATACAAAAATATCTGATTAATAAACATAATCTGAGAAGTAGAACAAGCATTTATTTACCTTACAATTGTTTCAGATGCATTTTCCCCACCAGTACATAAATAAAAAAATAAATAGCCATTATTTCGACTGGGAGGATTTTGAGTGTTCAGGTAAATGACCAGTATTAGTAACTTTTTTCAACAGTTGCAGTACAGTAAGAGAAGTTATTTTACTTTACCACTTTAATTATAGCAGATTCTGGGATAGTTTTGATAAATAAACCTTAAATCTCCAAGCTGACTCACAGGCCCAGTGTAAATACCTGATGCCCACAGTATTTGCACACCATCATTTTGACTCAGGAATGTCACGTATACTCAACTACTGCTTGTCACATACGTGCAAAAAGCCATGTATACCTTCCTTTTCTGAACACATCTCAGGGCCTTGAACTCTGATTCAGTATGCACTCATTCTTTAACATCACTGGGTACAAACATGTACAGTACCATTTATTTTTTTTCCAGGTTGGGCTCATAAAAGGTGCCTGTCATTTACCCCAATGCCTTTGACACCTCTGGCAGTAGAAAGCGGCTTTAAATAGGGAGTTACATAGTGCTCAGAAGCCCTGATGCCAGTAAAACCAGTGTGTAATTTCAGTCTCTTCCATACTCCTGTAGCTCCTGAATGCTCTGCTACAGCTAATGAAGTAGGGTGTTACAAAGATACGCCAGTAACTGGGAGTATCACCAGTTACCTTTACATTACTTCTGCTGAGTCCTTGCTAGGTGATTTGCTAGGGAATGGATTCAGGAGTGAGGTAATAAAAATCTATGCATATACATACAGTTCAGTATTTCTCCTGGTGCATGTTTGTGATCTTAGTAATCAAACAGTATTTTTTCATTTCTCATTCCATGTACCATGTGTCATTTCAAAGTGTTTATTTACACCACTCCTAAATCAAGGAAGAAAAAGAATGCAAAGGAAACACAGTGGAAGCAGGATGTCCTGTATTAATTCTAATAGATATATATATATAGCTGTCCCTTCTTTGAGTTTCAGGATACCAACATGATGCAAACAACATTTTGGTGGCATTTCCTCTTCCACAACAAGAGTTCAAATCCAGGAAAATAATTTCTTTCCCTTTGCTTCATTTAACTTTATTTAACAGATACTACACAGTGTTAGACTTCCCAGTCTGGGTAATGTTCCAAGAGTTAATTTAAAAATGAACCAAAGAGGCAGCAGCAGGAAGATAAAAAAAAGTCAGAAGCTATTTTGATATATTTTATGTGAATTTATGTTAGCATCTTAATTTATGAAGTCATTAAACAAGATGATGTGAAACCGGTGATACACAAGCTTTGTAAGAGTGCAAAATGACTGGCTTCAAAATCATATGCATTTAAAATAAGGTCTGCTATCTGATCAGGAATCTCTTTTAAGTTTAATCAGATTTTTACCTGGATTCCTTCGGGATGTCTGCATATCCAGATAAGTTTATTCAGTAATCTGAATTATCCAGGATATAACAGGTGAAAAGCTAACAAACTTTTGTCCTGGGAAATTAAGCAAGGATGAAAAAAAAATGCAACAATGTCTTGGATCCAATTTTGTTGTGAATCTCTTGTAAATGAGCATTTTGGTACAGAGAACACCAAACACCAGTGTTCTGGTGTGGCCTGAGGCCTGCACTATTCACTGGAAATTAATGAAGTATCATGAAGTATATGTATTATTAGGAATTCAAAAAGCAAGACACATTAATTGTGCTGTCAGTTCTCCCCTGTAAACAGAGATGCTAATGTAGCCATAGTGCTGCTTTGGTGGGATGCAGTCCAGTGCATATAATTAACTACAAGCTGGTTGTTTATTTCATTCACAGCTTAAAAAAAAAATAAAAATGTGGTGGGGATTTAGTTTTATCAGAGGGCTAGTTATTGGACATCATTTTGTATTTCCTGCTCAAATTGTCAGTAGAACCTAAAATATGAAAAGAGAAGGTATTTGCAAGTCAAGACAGATCCTTATCTTATTCTTTTGACACAGGCAATTATTGAAAACAGAGCTGGGATCCTTTTTCACTGAGTATCTACAGGTAGGCATGTGTTTTCTTTCCTTTAAATGAGATTTCCTTATATGCTACTGAGTGAAAAGGGTGAAAATAATTTCACCCACTCTATATGCTGCTCTGGTGACCCTTGAAACTATTCAGGGGTGTCCCCTGACTTCTTCGTGTTCTGCCATTTATGGGTTGAGGAGATTTGGATTTTCTACAGGTAGATAGTGAAAGGTCAAGCTGTGGAATAGATTGGTGCAGTCACTGTGTTTCTGCGTGACATTGTGGTCTTTCAGTAGACTTCAGACATTATTTTTAGCTTAAGATCTAAGTTCCTGAGTACTACTTAACTGGTAGTTAGGTTCACTGTAGTGCAGTTAGGAGGAAGTACACTTAGCAGTAAGTAGACCCAGTCTGTTGAAGCTGTGTTTGTTCTGCTTCTCCAGGACAAGGTACATGCTTTGTGGGTCAGGTGTTCCAAGTTTGAGAAGCACTTTGTACCACATAGAATCCATGCTGTATCCTGAGAGCAGGAGGTGATGTTATCATTATTTGACAAGTGTCCCAAAGGATTTAAGCAGGGATGACACAAGAGGAATCATTCACAGCTGATCATTAAAATAAAAGAGCCCTCCTTCACTGTCAGGGGTTAAGAATGAACAAAATGTGAAATATGATAGCTGGAGTGATGTGCAGAATTGAGTAGTGTCTGTTTTATTTTCAGAACCAGCTGCTCACAAAAGGCATGGTGATCCTAAGGGACAAGATACGCTTCTATGAAGGTAACTTGGCTGGCTCTCTATCTGTGTCTGTCACAGGAGGCTCAGCAAATGCATTCTGGGGACAGGGTGGTGCTTTCTGCTTGCTGGCTTCCTGCAGCTATGGATTAGCTGCTGTCAGGCCATTCCTGCAGCCTGTTGCTGTCTCCTGCCTTCTCATTGGCTTTAATCAGGGAGAGCAGAGGAAGCAAGGCTGCCTTCAGCATGGACATTTCTTTCTCCTTCAAATATAGCATTCTCCATGTTAAGGAAAAGTAGAAAACCAGAGAGAGATATCTTAATAAACAAAAAAACCAAGCACAGTGTTCCCACTTGGAGTGCCTAGCTAAGTCCAAAATAATGCTGTGGATTGTTTTAAGAGCTGTTCTGTATTCATGCTTACAGAAAGGAGGGCAGACAGTGTCTCTTTTTTTACAGTCAAGGCTCCATTTGTCTGTCTGTACCTTCTGGAAGTGTTACCTTCTGGAAGTAAACGTCAGAGATAACCTCCACCTGATGTGTTGTTTTACAGTCATCCTCGTTTCTTGTCTTATGCTATTGTGCAGCGTCTCTCTATGCTGGTAAATACACTGCTTAGTCCTCAATGTAGGTATATATGTTGCACCAGGGGAGCTTTAGATTCTATACCAGGAGAAATTTCTTTGTGGAAAGGGTCGTCAAGCACTGGAGCAGGCTGGCCAGGGAAGTGCTGGAGTCACCATCTCTGGAGGGATGTAAAATACATGCAAATGAGGCATTTCAGGACATGGTTTAGTGATGGACTTGGCAGTATTAGGTTTGTGGTTGGACTCAATGATCTTTAAAGGTCTTTTCCAACCTCAGTGACTGTATAAGTCAGCGGAGGATGAAATGGTTTCAGAATATCTTCAACAGTTATTGCCCATGTAAAGAGTCTGAAGATCTTTGGGGATTCTTGAGGTAATTTTCAAGAAATGAATCTTTCTTTTTCCAAAGCTGCAGTCTTAGTAACACTTACTGTAAATACAGCTTAAGCAATAGCCTGAAGACTAGCTTGAAAATACAAAATACTGCTTCTGATGTTTGAGATCAAAGCTGAGATGAACTGAATTGTGAGACCACTAAATGGCTTTGAAATGTAGGTCCATGTGTAGCATATACAAAATTATATCAAGCTGTTGAGTTTATTTTGGTTTTTAATTAGTTGTATCATTTTGTGGTTGCCCCTTAAAATATGGTGAGAAGTTCTGGTGTGGCAAGGGTTAAATCGAACATGGTTTTTTCCCAAATCCATCCTTGGAAGTGTCAGGTCACTAAAATTGTCAGGTTGGGGGGTTGCTGTAGTTTAGGAATCTCATTGAGAGATCAGGTCCTTCTGAGAGACAGCTTTCTGCAGCTTGCCTGAGGAGCAGCTCATGGATGTGAGTTTCCAAGGCTGGAATATGGGTTTCCTGGCAGCAGAGTCAGCAGCACCCCAGAGTCCACCTGTAGGCAGGAATCCATGGCTCCCAAAGCACCCGAGAAAATTTTGGGAGCAACAAAATCTTGGGAGCTCCCCATCTGAGCAGGGCTCCCTTCCTGGGTCTGCAGAAGCAGAAGCAGCATTTCTGCCCTCAAATCTCAGGGTGCCCTGCATCCTATGGTGTGAATTTCCCTGTCTACTTTGTGTTGAAATTCTCAAAAGATTTAAAAAAAACAAACAAACTTCAGAGCCCACTTGAAGTTTTTGTCCTACAGGAAGTTTAGACAATGTTACTTTTTGTTTTGAAATGATGATTTTTATTTTTTATTCTTATATTTCTTTCATGAGATTCAATTAAATTCTGGAAGCTCCCTGAAAAGTACTGCATTCATTTTTATCTCATACAAAATTGACTGTATTGTGCTTCATACGATGAGTATTTAGCATAACCCAGCTTCCTGGAATCCAGCAAATGTTTATGGTAAATGTAGGGATCTTTTCCTGACAGTAAAGCAAGGATATACTTGAAAGGACACAGAAGTCACATGCCTTCATGTGAAAGATGCTTATCATGAACAAAATGCAGGAATATCCACAGCTCCCAGTAAAAGGCCTGCCTGGCAAAAGCAGTTAAGTGTGCAGCCACTCTGAGCTGCTGTACAGACATCCATCACTCCATGAGATGAGTTGTGTAACCTCAACTTGTTGGCAACGGACAGAGTTAACTCTTTGTCCTCAAGGCATAGAGTGGTTGGGCTTCTCCTTCACGGTTGGATTTCTATCTTTGAAACACTAGTGTTTCAGACATTAGTTTATTGAGGTTGTAATGCAACTCTATTTTTATTGTTACCATTATTACTGCTCCAGCTGCTAGGAATTTTTGGACCCTTCTGTGTTTCACTAGAAATAATGCAAGATAATTGTTTTAAAAAATTAAAACCAACAGCATCCTTTTCAGCCTGTGCACGTGTGTAGGACAGAGAGAGCTCCTGCCTGATGGTGCAGGAGCAAAGACCTTGGCGTGGTTCACAAGCCAGCAGCTGTAGTCCAGCATGGTGATCCTCATTTGTCACTGAAAACACTTTAAAGTCATCAACCCAGGAATAATTCAGGAGTTGCAGATGGTCCAGAGCTGGTGCAATTTTCATGTGCTTAAAAATGCAGGGAGATCAAGTGTCTTGTAATAAAGATTGCAACTTGGGTAACTTAGAGTCCTTTGATGCAGTTTCTTTGTGATATGTGTGCAGTTCTTGGCAAAATGTTCCCTGGCTGAGGCCCTAAGTAATGCAGTAATATACAAGTTAAGAATAGTAGCTGATGCTCACACCAGGAGTCTTATTGATTGCTATTGAATTTGCTTCCTGATTTGCTTGAAAGCTACAGCAAAAAAATAGAGCTGCAACACCTTTGTCTTTTTGCAGAGCTCTTAGGTGAGATTTTGTGTGTAAATGGAGACCCAGGCAAGCTCAGGGATCAGTTTGAGGGGTTGCTTTGTGGAGCATCTCCACAGTGAAGTCTGACTTGTTGCCATGCGGTGTGAAGGGCAGAGGGGAGCACAGGGGTGGGATTTCTCTGTAGGAATGCTTCCACATTTAACCTGCTGTGTCCTCCTCATGCTGCTCACCTCCACAGTCTTGTCCAGTAGGCAGTACTGCAAGGAGGAGGTAACCTAGGTGTATTACTCTTTGTTCCTCACTGGGTATTTCTGAAGAAGCTTTAGCATCTTGAGTTTACTAAGAACATTAGATGTGTCATCTGAAAAGACACAAATACTGAATGATCTACACCAAAAGGAATACTAATTCCATACTGCTTATAGTAGCTGGTACATGATTCATCTTAGTGTATAATAGCAGATTCACATTTTCCTGCATGCTTTAGTCTTTGCAGTTAGCTGATCACAACCTAAATGGTTCTTCACTAGATTTGTTTTGTGGTTTTGCAGGGCAGAAACTACTGGATACCTTAGCTGAAACCTGGGACTTTTTCTTCAGTGATGTCCTGCCCATGCTTCAGGCTATTTTCTATCCTGTGCAGGTGAAAAATTACTCTTGTTACTTATAGAATCTTGAAAAACTGGAAGAAGCAGCTTTACTGGTTTATCAACAGGTTGATACAATCCTTAATTCCCTCTCCTTAGGGCAACCTCCCAGTGCAGCTGTTCTGGGTAGTCATGTCATGCAAATAAGTTACTTACACAAGACATTTGAAGTGCTTGGGTGAAAAAGATCAAGGGGAACTTTGAAAAGTGGATTGAAGGAAGGATGGTGAGTCCTTCCACCAACTCTAAGTTCTGAATGATGAACTGAAATATGTACACAGTGTAATAAGGGGAGCTGTGCTAAATACATGCCTTCTCTGCAATGTGAAGTTGCCTCTGAAGCATTTCCACTTTTGAAAATGGGTTTGATTTCCAAGATAAAATTATTTGCTACTCGAGGCAGGCAGCAATAGCCAGTGGTGTTAGACCAATTCTACCTAAGCACAGAATTTGTCTCCAGTAATTACAACTCCACAATAGGTACTTGATCTGATTTGAACAAAGGCTCAATCTTGCAAAGTAGTGATGGCCATCTGAAGTTTATCACTGAAGTCTCAAGGAAATCTGTACCAGATAGGTGTAGGTGACCTGGAGTTGATCCTAGATGCCACTTAATTTAAATCTGAGGAATTTGGACACCTGGAGATACAGGTAGGCTCTCAACTTGGTTTTCCCAAGCACTTGGCTAAATTACAACTCAGGTCATCAAATACCCCTTTTCACTATTGTGTTCCTGAGGCCTTTGAAAATAATGTAGCAACACAAATCTTGTCACCTTTCAGATAGAAATAACTGCTTGAATTTTCAAAGGTACCTAAGAACCCCAAGTTCCATGTAATTTCAAATGATTCTTGGTGCCTGGTGTTCTGAGGTTACTTCCAGAAGCCCAGCTGATGCTTTTGTGCTCTTGTAAATTCTGTTCATTAGGAATTGAAACAAATTTGGGGCCTTCTTTACTTCAGGATAACTAATCAACAATGTGAAAAGGTGGGGTGGGTTTGGGTCAGGTCAGTCTTCTGTATTCCAAACTAAGATATGCCAATACTAGTTGAATACCAGACCTTCCAGAAGTATTAATACTTGTCTTGCAGCACTCATAGCTGCAGGCAAGAATATATATATCTATGTACTGCCATATATACCGAAGGAAAAGGTCTGATGCCAGAACTGGAAACAGTTTTATACCTCCTCATAAGGCAAACTGTCAGTCTCAGCAGGCAGAGCTGCCATTGTATTCTTCACAGGAGTTTTTCTTCAATGAGAAGGTATGTTTGAACTGCAAAAAAAACCTTTAAAAATGCAGTCTGAAACTTCAACTCTACTCCTGCCTTATAGTGAAATCTCCCAAACTGTAGAGAAAAGGAGGATCCACAGGTAGGCTGAGTCAGGATTCCCACTATTATTTGAAGACAGGACACAGCCAGTACTCAGAATCTTGAGAAATAATGGAAATTCAAACGTTTTTCAACCCTACTTCTTTTTTAAACATATGATAATGTTTCATTACCATTAAGGCACAAATTATGCATCTATATTCTGTGCTCAGGTATGATCCCACACACCCCACCCCTTCATCATCTTCACACACAGTCAGGCTCAGTCACTGTCTGCAGCATTCATTAGATTCACTGTGCAGACTTGTGGGCTGCTCCCTGTCCTTTGTTATGGTTCATTTGCTTTTCATTCAGCTTTACCATACTTGTCATCTCTCGGAAGTGGAGGCAGGAATTTTGAGGGAGGGTTTTGAAACTCTGCTCATCATCTGTATTGTTTTGGGTTTGTTTCTAAGGGGAAGGAGCCCTCGGTTCGGCAGCTGGCTCTTCTACACTTCAGGAATATCATTACCCTCAACATTAAATTGGAAGATGCATTGTCACGGTCCAGAGCCAGAGTTCCACCTTCTATAATTCAGATGCTGTTAATACTCCAGGTGAATTTATTACTTTTATCAGGCTGTTTTCTTTGTCTGTTGTTTGGTGCTAAATTGTTGAAGTCATCTTAAGCAGTCTCTGATTTTGCTCATTCAATGAAAACTTCTTACCCGAAATGCCAAAGCTTCTGTGCAATTCACTGTGGTCCTAATATCTAAAAATAGACACTGTTGAGGTTCAGATGTCATGCCTTAAGGTGAAAATCTGAGAGTAAAGACTAATTTTGAAACTGTGGGCCTTGAAATAAGAAGTTTTGCAAATAGGCCAGTGTATGTGGTGATAAGAAGACTTCCATTAAATGACTGTGTTGCACTTCTGGATACAAAGCTTCATGAGTAGGCAACAAAGTGAACATGCAGTTTGATTGAATCATAGTCACACTGGGCCCCTGGAACCAATTTCTATCAAAGCTGTTGTTACAAAATACTAAGACCAGAAACTTGTATTTGCCTTCGATGTTAGATTATTATTTTTTTAGTAGTAATCAGAAGAATTCCAGGCAAAAGGCAAGTTTATGGTTGGTTTGTTTTATTTATTTTTTTTCTTCTTAATTAAAGAGAAGCATGAGCTTGTGTTGAGGAGAAGGGGAATGAGACAGAAGGGAGGGAGAGAGCCAGGCATGGATTCTTAGGGGGTGAGGAAGTTGAGATTTTCCTGGCTGGTGATTCTCTTAGAAACAAATAGATTTATAGCAAATGAAAGGATATAGTTTCTCATGCTTAAAATGTTCCTTTGCTCTTCATCATGGCATTAATTAGTTCTGTGTCTGAAATAGTTTTAAAGAGCAGGATAATCTAAAGTCCAGTGATAAAAATGGAGCAAGGAGAAAGATTCTCTCTTCTGGGTCAAGAAATGGCATTTAACTCACAGTGTACATTTGTTGCAGCACACAATGGTGTGTTTAATCTAGTTTTGTCAGAAAAAAATAAAACGTACTTACATGATAGGACTGCCTGCTTGCCACTTGTCTCCCTTATCCTTATCTTCCATCTTGCCAAATGCTTCCTAGAGCTGCTGTCTATGTCATGATGACAGCAGTATCAGAGATATTAAGATTCCTAGGAGTTTTATGAAAATTAATGTCAGAGGAGAGGGAGAGGGAGAGGAGAGCAGTGCTGTTGCTAACAGGCCTGGTAGCTTTTCTGTGGTTTCTTCTTGAGAGAGTCTGTTGGATATGAGCAGGATCCAGCTTCAAATCACAGAATCACAGAATGTTAAGGGTTGGAAGGGACCTAGAAGATCATCTAGTCCAACCCCCCTGCCAGAGCAGAATCACCTAGACCAAGTCACCCAGG
>JANHGL010001934.1:0-59808 GCA_024611195.1 Ceyx melanurus
TAAATCAAATAATAAAAGAAGACAAAATAAGAAAACAAAAACAAACCACCAAAAAAAAACCCCAAAAAACAACAAACCAACCACCGCCCACTTGAAAAACAAAGGAAATTTTAAAAGTTCTTGCTGAAATGAAGTTATTTTGTTTTCTGGGGTTTTTCTTTGGCTCATTCAAGATGGGCAGCTGGAAGGAGACTAAACTGATGTCTCTCCAAATATTTTAATTCAGAAAATATTATTTTTTACTTGAATGTACTTTCCAAATCCCTGAAAAAAAATTGCTTTTCCCCTAGATGAAAGTGACAAAGCTTAGAATACAGTATTAGAGCTGAAATATTTGGCTTTTCTGTCTAACAAGCAGATGTCTTCTAAAGCAATGCTGTGGATGACAGTCTGGTGAGTGCTAGCAACGCAAGCAAGTGGTTGAAGCTATGATCAGAGCCAGACGTCTTGCAGCCAGTTCCTGACACTGGCATGACAGAATTCCAGAGGACAATACAAGAGCCTTCAGTTTTTTCTATGTATTAAATCTCATCCAATAGACAAAGTGGTTTTATATCATGTTTAAAAGCAGACAAAGCAAAGAATAGTTATACCCCCTCTACTCAGTAAAGTCTTCTGACTCTGCTACCTTAAAGTGAAGAATGATACTGAAATATGCACCACAAAAGACAAGCTGATGCTGTATTTGAAGCAAGGCCTTTTGTGCAAATGTATAAAATATCATAAGCAGTAACTACACAGTAATCACATTTATTTTGTGTTATTATGTGGAAATAACACCATGAATTCTTAGTGCTTACGTGCCAATACCAGTTTCTTCCAAAAATACACTCAGATATTGTTGACACAATCATTTAAACTTTAGGTAACAGAATTAGTAAATTGTATTAATTCACTGCTAACAAAATCTGCATAAATGATGACTCTGAAATAAGACAGAAGGTAAATAATACTTTTATTTTTTATTACAAACATTTAATTCAA
Source organism: Ceyx melanurus (assembly GCA_024611195.1). Lineage (NCBI taxonomy): Eukaryota > Metazoa > Chordata > Aves > Coraciiformes > Alcedinidae > Ceyx > Ceyx melanurus. The sequence goes on from JANHGL010001934.1 coordinate 985, forward strand.
CATATTAGAGATGTCTTCATAAAAGACCCATGGTATCCTCTTAACTTATCCCAGTTTTGAAGTAAATGCAATAGAATTATTCACTGTTATTTTAGTAAGAAATATAAATCATATGAACTATTATGTGCTTTTTTCTTTTTTTAAATCATATCATTTAATATCAGGATGGAACAGACTTCAAGAATCATCTGGCCTAACCTTTCTTGGCAAAAAAAACCCAACAACATAATCATACTATAATTTTCTATACCCCACTCCTCACAGTGTAAAATAAGCATAAAATGCTGCCATTCAGCATAAATGAGAACCTTCAGATGCGAATCAATACTTCTTGAGATTTTCCTCTTCATTTCAGTAGGTGACAAGTCAGCCAGAAAGCAAATGCAGTAAGTTGCACACATGCTGAAATTGCAACCAAGCTTGGGTTTATTGTACTTCAGGGCCTGAAGCGTTTACCCTGTATCATCTATTTTCTATTATTATAATATCATTATCAAAATTCAAAACACAACACTGAGGTTCTTCAGCCATGAATGCTACACAACCTAAACAGTAATACTTTGTGGTCAACCTGCGTATTTATTTTATATAACAAACCTAAGCAGTAAAAACATAATAAAATATTGAGGTAACTTTTTTGTTCTTCAAAAGGCAAAATATTTCTCTCTTGGATGAGGTCAACAAAACCAGAAAGAACAAGCTGAGCTAATGAAAATCTGGCAAGAAACTTTAAAGGACTAAATTTAATAAATTTAGCAGAGGTGAAGAACTTTTGTTCTCAGCTGGAGAGTATATGCACAGGTGATGGGCACACACACACACACACGATCTTTTCTTTATTGGACTCTTGCTTTATTTTCCAGCCTCAACCAGGGCACCTTGCTAACTAACAGAGTGACAAACCATCACATTAAAATACGTCTCTGGCTCGGCCAACCAAACATTGCATGCACTCTGAATTGCCCAAAAATGGTTTCTGCAAGATGAAAGTCTGTGAAATTGCTAGTTGAAAATTCTATCTCACGCTCAGTGAGCAGAAAAAAAACCCTGAACATGCTGGAAAATGAACACATTCATCTGTATCTTCCCTTCATTATTTTACATAAATATTGGATTTGGGGTTTTGACAGTGCTTATTTGTAGGTTAAAAAAAATAAATTAATAAAATCATTAGGTTGAGTAAAGCATGGAAGACACAAAGATGGGCAAAAGCATACACTTGCACACAGAAGTTTTAACTGTATCTTTAATTATTGTACTGTGCATATTCTTCTGTTAATAAACAATCATGTAGTCAAAAGAACAGAATAACTTTTACAATTCACTTTGCACAAAATGACTGCAATTCAGTAAGGAAAAGATTTTTTAAAAAACATATATCAATAATGTAAGAAAAAAAGTTCTGTAAAGAGTATATATATTTTCTGTCTCAAAACTTTCAACTTCTTAGGCTGAATACTTATATTCCTATTTCTTAATATCATTATTCCTATCCCTTAAGACAATAAATAAATACATTTCAGAATCTGTAGCCTTTTCACCTGAATAGAAAAGTTTGGGCTATTTTCCCTTCCTTTCCTATTATGAATGATTGAGCAACAAAGAAAATCACTACATGTGCCTGTATATATTCGATATTTAATATATCGACAAGCATGCAACTAGATGCCTAGGTACACATTTAGCATTCCCAGATGTCTTCTATTCCAGTCATCACTCCCAAATACTTCCACTGATGTCAGCATATGTGGTACTAGTCCTAAGAAAAGGCCTGGACCTCATGAAGATTTCTCTTCTGAACTCTCACAGCACAGAGCTGCTGGCAATAAGCTCTTCAACCAAACAGTTCTCTCTCCCTTTTAAAAGATAGCAGCCAGGAAGCTTGATACTGCACCAGGCAGCTACTAAAGCAGACCACCCTCCTCGCCACCACATTACATATGTGGTTCCAGTAAACAGCAATGGAAACATCTGACTTAGACTTTCTGTGGTGCACAGAACCACGATTTTTCCTGTCATCTCACCCAAGTCCATGCTGTGCCAGAGACAATGGGGCTATTCTGAGAATGACCCTTAAGGTGTGCAATTATAGCAAATACCAACTGAAAAATAGATTTGTTCATGTGTAAGTCTACACATTATTTATCAGTCAGAGGGAAAATATCCTGCAGATAAATTTCCTCTCTTATTCAGGTCTTCTATTTTCAGAAGACTTACCAAAAGCTCCAGCTAATCTGATCAAAATATGGCATTTCATTTTTTCTATCCTTAAACTCTGTTCTCTTTTGTTCTGCAACAGACAAAGTCAGCTGACAGGTCTAGCTTCAGCTCTGGCTTTGCTTTCTTCACATGTCCAAGACAAAACCCAAGTAAGCTGCTTCTTCAGCTTAGCTCAAACACATCATTGCTACTACAAAAGGCATTAGCTTTTAAATGATGTTTTATTATATTCCTTTATACAATTTCAGTATAATAGTTCCACTCCTGCTGGTGTCATCCGTAAGTTGTTCTTTCTACCTCTGCATGATTCTTTCTATGTTGCTTTGAAGAAATGAGTTTACACAGCTTCAATGCACCAGGTAAACTGTCTTTGTTCATTTAATGCCTTACTAAAATAAACTTTTTTTAATAAACTTTTTTTTTTCATGGCATTCAGTAAGGTTAATTCTTAAACATACACTTCACCCTTGTAGCAAAGAAAAAAACCAAGTATTTGAAAACTTATTTAAGAAATGCAACCTAACATAATTCTTTCCCCTAAATCTCCCTATAAGATTTGTCTTTTTTAGACTTTAATCTCTACAGGTCAAAGATATTCTAGTAGCTGGGTGTCATCCAGGCATACCACCAAACACTATGAACATCTCATTAAGTAATCAACTATATGAGCTATTCCTCTTCAGAAATGAACACTAGCTGCCTGGGTGTATACAGGAGAGTCTACAATATAAAGAGACAAAGCATTAGGCTAAAGGCAGGAGAAACTCATCTCATCTCAGAGAAATCACTGTATCAACACATAGCATCCCTAAACCAAATCAAAGGAGTTGAATCAGAGATAAGGAAATATATTTAATAGTTTGATTATAATTAAATTATTACAGTAAAAAAATCTGTTATGTCTTGGAAAATAGTCAGTGGAAAAGGACTGATAATAGAAGGACAGATTTTTGTAGAAAGTTCTCTACTGAGATGCACTCCTTGCAACTCCTCTCTGCTTCTGAAGTTTCAATTTTGACATATAATTAATCAAACAAAGGCCCACAGTAAATACAAAATTTAAGTCAATGGCACTTGTGAGATGAAAAGTGTAAATACAAACACAAAGGGAAACCAGTAAAGAATACTGCAATTGGGCTGTACTTTGAGTTGAATAGTCTTGGCACTAAGTGAAACTCTTTATTGTTAGCACCGTTTCATGCTAGCCTATCTTGATACTCAGATAAAGTAATAGTTTCCCTATATGGAACCTAAAGCTTCAGCTGAATTTGTGAGAGAGCCCTTAAAAAAAAAAAACCAAACAAGCCCAAACATCACACAAACAAACAAAAAACCCACAAAACTAACAAAAACAATTTAAAAAATCAATGCAGATAAGTCTTTCTGAGCAGGAAAGCTGAAACGAGCCAGCACACAAGTACCAAACCTATTCCTGTTTAAATTTTTTTTTCTCTCTATCACAGATAAAGAGATAAAGGTTACCTTTTCCTTCAGTAATGTAACTGTTGCAATTGAACCAAATTGTATGACATGAACAACTGAGTGCAAATGTGAATTTTGTCGTGGACTTCCCTCACTTCACAGGAAATGTCTTAAGAATACTCACATACCTGCTCCATTTTGCCTCTTGTACACTAACTGAAAGCTTCAGAAGACTTGAAATAACTTGAGTAACACCGTCTCAGCTACAAAATGCTGCATATAGGAGAGCAATAAGCACACAACTAGCTGCAGAAGCATTTCAAAATATAATTATGCAGGTGTCATATCTATATATTCACAGAGAAAACCATTAAAACCCCTTTCAAAAAGTGAAGAAAAACTGATTCATAAAGGAGCCTTTTAACCTAAATTACATGAACTGGCAATTAAAGAGAAACTACACAACCATACTAAAATAGTGAACCTTAATATTCAGAGATTAATATGAACAAGTAGTTCAAATTTTACCTGTATATAACAATTCACTTTGAAGTTTTAATGTCTAGAAAATGTGTATGTTGGATTGTATCCATTTTGAAAAATCATCTCCTATCAAAAAAGCTATCAACTTAGCTAATCAATTAACAGAGACTCAGGCACATCTGCAATGCAGTAAAATCTAATTGTGAAACATCCATGGTAAATTTAAAGTTTGGTAAGAAAGAATAAATAATTGTTTTGATTAATGGGTCCTTTTCTTTTTACAAACATACAGAAAATTTAAAGCACCTGGAATATGCAGGAAGGCTCTGTATATAAAACATTTTTAGTACAACTTCCACCAATGTAAAAAGAATTTATCTTGCACTTTATTTGACAGAGGTGACTAAGCTTTCTGACTGAGGTGACCAGGTTATTCAAACAATTATCCAGATTTCCATTAGCACAAAACAAAAGAAATGTCTGGCCCCTGAAATCTCTTTGGTGTTTTTAAAGGATGGACACAAAAGACTGACTGGACATATATATTTTAGACTAGTACATAGAAAGCAGGAACAATTGCTCAATTGCTACAACTGTTATCTTGAGTGTATACAGGAAAAAAAAAAGCTGGGTTTATTTAGTTGAACATGCATCATAAACATTTGAGAGCTACTCAACAAAATAAGCACATAAGGATAGTCCCACAGAAATACCTCTTTGTTCATGATGAAATGTCTCTATTTACACACACACACACACAAAAAAGTTAAATAACTTTGGTATTTGGAATCCTTGATGGACACTACCCCAAGATGTTAAAGTATGCTATTACAAGACCAAGAAAAAAATACCAGCCTTGTCAAAAATGGCAAAAGAAAAATGAGAACAAAAGCCAGGCTTAAGCTCCAAGGAAGAAATCAATAAGTTAATAAACACCAGAGATTTACAATGGAATTTGAGTTGCAATCTTGGCTATAGCTTTCAGAGTCAGGGATGGGGACAGCCACAGACATTACCTACACCTATGAAAGGTAAAAGGGAAAAAAAAACCCAACCAAGTTTGGTACATCACAGATGACTTCAGTTACCTGGAATTACCTGCCTGCAGACCACACTAGAAATAAAGGTACACAAGGAACAATAGTAAACCACCCGCTACAGGGTACCAGCACAGTACTCTTTTTCCAGTACATGGCATTCCTCTGCAATGGAAAACACCAAGCAGCCTACTCACAGGATACAAGGTGTCACTTTGTATTGTTACATTTTAATTAAATACAAGTTAAATTGGGTAATTAAAAGTCTTTTTGAAAGATGTTCGTTGTTCAATTATATTCAAAGATGGATACTTCCAATGGTGTACCTCCCAACAACAAAAAATACTGATGTTCTAAATTAATGAGGTTAGTCCTTAGTTCCAGTATGAAGTATATAAGCTTTGTGATGTATTTATTGAGATCTTTCTTAGTAACAGTTTTGTCCTTAGTACTTCACCAAAAAGCTGCTTCAAAACTTCACATCTCTTAAAATTAAATCCTGTTAAGTTTTCTAATCAGGTTTTATTTAAGATCATTTTATGTTCATTTCTTCTTGGATAAATTTAGTCATAAGAGTAGGGAAATACCTTTCTCTTCTACACCATTCATATAGTACAGATTTTTTTAGCTTTCAATTTCACTAAGACAAGTAAAGCTGCTCTTACAGCCTCTTCTTATAACCCTGATATGTCATTCTTCCAGTCACTCTTGTAGTTCTCCTTAGCATCACTTCCAGCCTCAATTCGTGTCTCTGGAACATACGAGATAAAAGCTGAATGCCATATTTAAGATGAGGTCTCAAAGTCTTTCTGAAATGCTATAAATGCTTCCTTAGCTACTTAAGATTTTTAAGCTGAAGCTTACTGGATGATCTGATACTCTGATAAATCTTCCTCTTCCCTGTCACTTTTGCTTCATAAGATCATTGCTTATATCTGACAGTTCTGTTGTTTGCCTCAAACACAAGACTTCTGTTCATTGTTCTAGTACAGGGCTATGAGCTTCAACTACTACTGAAATTATTTTATTCTCTTTGCTAGCTGAAGTCCTAATACTAATATCAGTAGTCCTGTACTATCACACAAGACCAAATGTGACAATGTTTCAAGTTAAAATTAGGAAAAAATGTAATTTATTAACAACCTAACATGTGTTTTCATTAAAATACACTATCATTTAAAGGGTCAGGGAGTAAAGTATGATTAAACATTCATCTGAACAACCCATCATGCCAAACAATTTCTGAAGCTGAAAAGGAATGACCTTACACACTTTCCCTCCTTCTTCTCTTCTATACTATTTCATAGTCCAACTATGAAATTATTGAAATTAGGTCAACATAGTCCAACTATATTAATTATTGAAATTAAAGTCTCAAAGGTAAGGATTATGGAGAGTCAGACATCTGCAATGCTGGGTTAATATTTTTTCTCTAATGCCAAACTGCATCAGTTTTCATCAGGCATTCTACTCTATTTCATCAAAAGGGTAGAAACATATTCGAGGTAGGATGCTGAACTGCCATCATGCTGAACCAAAACATTTCCAAGTTAGCACTATCAGCAGAAAGTTCCCTGTCAATAGGTAAAAGAAATGCTGAGGAAAACAAACCCTACCATGAAAGCAGGCACCTTGGGTTCTCCATTTGTATGGGAGATCCTAGCCAGCAGCTTACATGGACACAAATTCATAATAAATTCATTATCATAAACCACAACAGAACAATTTCAAGACAGATGGGTCTTCTGGGGTTTGCTTCACTCTGGAGAACAAAAAACCTTCTATTTTTTCATGCTATTGCTGCTGTAGAGCAGAGGAAGGGTTGTATGTAACATCACCTCTTTACAAGATACAATCTCAAGACCTCTGGTGCTTTCCATCAAATTCTGACCTGCTTAGTGGTCTTGAACTTGGCCTTTCCACTTGCTGAATTATGTCCCAACTACTTCTGCTGCAACTAAACCTGTTTTTTCTGTCAAGAATACTGAATGGATTACAGAAATTGTTAATTCTTTCAGTATTCTCATTATTCCGTATTGCAATAGGTAACCCTTTTTTCTCACATTTTAAGCACATTTTAAAGTTTTTCCATCAGTAACCAAACAATATTTCTTCTTATGTTGTCCACTTTTCAGACTGTGCTTGTTAAAACTAGTTTATTTGTAACTTTCTGTGCTCTTGCATAAAGTCAAAAATACTTTCCTAGCTAGCCTAGATAGTATTGAACAAAAGCCAATAGTCTCCTTTTTGTGTAGATGATTTTATAATTTAGTCATATAATTCTACTTCAAACTTACAATTTTCCTGTAGTATCTTTCAGTATTGGAGGAAGGAGGATACAGAAGAAAAACATTTTTCTCATGGTCCTTTTCTTTGTTTATCTTCAAAACCACTTTAAATTACTCAAAACCATAGCCTTAAACTATCAGAGTCAACTAAAATTATCTTTCCTCTTCTCAATTTCTTCAATTTGAATGTTGTCCTTCCTTTACAAAGGAGAAACAGCCTGACAAGGAATGTTACTCTCACATATCTGATTTATTTTATTCACCTTTTCAAGAGAACCGAGATAACTGTGACTTTCAGGAGGATTTATTGTTTAGTTTGCACTGTTTTCTCCCTCTGGAGGGATCATATTTTGCTGTCTCTTCTGCCAAAAGAGAAATAGATGGGCTAGCTAGATCTTATTTCTGGGTTGTCCGTTCTTCTTTGTCCATCGACCCAAGCCCTGTCTGCAGTATTATGCTTGCACCAGGTCTCTCTCTTTTCCCAGGCTACCGTATAAACATTTCAATACTCCCAGGATCACTAAACAATTGCCTGAAAAGTTTATCAGTTTCAAGGTTCCTTTCAATGCTTACATCCAACCCTGACAGTCCATTATTTAAATTAAAAATCAGACAGCTAAATAGCAGAAGGCTTGCCAACGATTTTCTGAATCAGCAAAATCTGATCTCAAACACAGTGTGACCCTTGCCCAGTGGGACTACATCCAAATGAGTGAATTCACCTTCGTGCACTGTGCCTGACAGACAAACCAAGCATTTGTCCCCTTAGTGAGCGATTCTATGACTGTGCCATGGTCTCAGGGATTTTCCTGCAGCAGAGTTTTTGCTACTTTTCCACTTACACAGCTTGAAAACACTTGCCTGTCTCCTACAAGTGAGTTAAGGAAATATTAGAACACTTCCACTAGAATAAATAGCAGTTCCACTCATCAACTCACTTTTAACAGAAGAGTTTCCTCTACAGAGTCTGTTGTACTTGTGTATTACCCAAGAAGAATACTCAACAGTCTTTCTATGAAAAAGGGTGTCACATTCCATACTTATTCAGCAGTACTCAACCCCAGCATGCATTGTCATTCAGCATCAACCTAAGGTGAACACTTGCATCTGTGTTTTAGCACATAATGCTCCAAATCTTTCTTCATAACTCTATCTGGTGTCTGTCTAATCTTTCCACACTTTCACTTCCTGGCAGCTGGAACAAAGAAGGAGTGAGACATGTCCCATTTCCCACTCCAGCACAGCCCTGTTATGGCACAGATACAGTAGTTCTGCAGCTGTGGACATGCAACATGTATCATGGAAGGTCACTGTGAGATCATCACTCCATTTTCTCAATGTGGACAACTAAGAGTAGAAAAGCTGGACTAATGGGCAGGGCAAACACAAAGGTCTTGCTGCCAATAGAGCTGCAGGGACATTTTTCCTTCTCCAAAAATGCATCGTTTCTTACATCTTGCCAATAGATGACCACAATTATAAACCAGGGCTGTTGTTTCTCAAGCTTACTTAGTTATGTGAAAATGTGTTACTGCTACAGTAATCACTGAACAAGACCTATGAAAATAAGATTTGTGTAAATGATATTTATTTCACAAAATCCACACCTTTAGCTAAAAAAAAAAAATAATTCTATGGGCCCATTATAACAGTTTATAGAAAGATAACAATTCTTGGTGTCCCTAGGGGAGTGGATAAGGGGCAATGCACTTAAATTACAGCAAGAATAATTCAGGGTAGATGTCAGGGAATGAGACAATGGAAGAGTAGAATGGATTACACCAGAAACAACTATTTAAAAAAACGGAATATCACACTATCTTTAAAACTATAACCCTATCTTAAAAACAGATTAGACAGATATTTAGCAGGATTGATACTGAAAGCAGATTCATGAGATCTGTTTTGCAATTCTTCCTGAACAGCAGTGGAGAGTATCTCCCATGGGCACTTTCTCCCAGGCTTCAAATAGCTGAAATATACAGCGCTGATATATCAACTCACAACTAGTAGTTTTATAGTTTTCAAACACTGTCCATTCTTATTTCCTTGGAAGACAAGATCGTTAAAATACAAGTTTTGTGCAAGCCTGGCTGTCTATAATACAGAAGAAGAACTGGTAGTAAGCAGCAGCAAGCTAACTAAAGATGGGCAATATCAAGATATCAAAGACAATTACAACTTGGTTTACAATAGTCATAACAACCACGTGATAAATATCCATGTTAAACAAGGTATTTCACACCTCTGCTTCAGCAGCACATAAACCACTAACACTTTCCTAGGCATTTCAGAAAAATACATGAAACAACAGTTTCTATGTTTAATATAAATAGCTTCCTTCAATATTCTTGTTTTGTTTTTAAATACCCGTGATGCCAAACAACTCAAAGTAAAGGCAAAATGTCTTAAACTACACATAAGGAAAATATAGTCACTTACCTAAAATAGTGTTCTTAACACAAATGTTAACCTTTCTTTTCTCCTACTGGAAAGTTAGTAAGTTGGAAACAAATCCAATGTTCTCAAATGTGAGAGGGCACACATATCAAAACTTCAAATTTGAAAATCATTACACATAACTTACCATCTTCCAGGTGGAAACAACTAGCTTCCTATTTCTAGTAACACATGGGGAGCTTATCTTCCTCAAGAGGACACAGAAGGAATCACTGAGCTCCGTGATTGTAAATGTCCTTTCCACACATAATTGATTCTATGACTGTTACACATTCTCATAAGGTCCCTTCTGAACTTCCAATTTCCTCCTATTTTTAGCACAGTATCTGAACTGTTATTTCTCAACTTTACCATTCTTCTGGTTTTGAACTCCAGATTTTGTACACATATCTATATATTTATTTTTTTTTCTCCGTTCCATTGCTCCTTTGGAAGTTCTTGTAAGAATCTCTTTAACACTTCAAATATGTCTGGTAAGAAAATACTGTAAATCAGTGTTTCATCAAAACATATTGTTTGATAAATACTAAAAGTCCACCCTGGACAATTTTAAAACCACAATTTGATTCCAATTGCAGCAGACAGAATAAGAAACTGTCACTGTAATTGACAAATTCAATGTAAGATTTAAACACAAACACTTATGATGGCTCATTTGTGTTATTTGTTGGTTTCATCGGTGATGCAAAACAAAATGCAAAACACTGTAATTGGAGGAATTTTTTAAGCAAGCATGCAGTTTTTCTTATTTACAATACTGGAGATATTTTTGTGAGAGATTTAAAAAAATATTAAAAATAAGGCATCTCCCTCTAGTAACTGCATTATAGAATCCCTTTGTCCGAAATTATTAAATATTTCAATAAAAAAACAGCCCACTATACTTTTTAAACTTGAAATTTCAGTATGTCTTTGTCAGTACTTATTATTTAAAACCAAAGTAAATCATAGCTTCTTTATAATACACTATTGGATGTAACATTGGAATGAGTGCAGTAATGTAACTTTACTGAATTTGACTTTTTTGGGTCAATGACTAAAGATAATGAAAAAACTTGTTGCCTTGTCACAAATACCACTAGTGTTGTGCAATGCATTAACTTATTTATTGCATGCCATAAAGTGATTTGGTAAGAATTTCATTGTGCATTTAGATTCAATTTCACATTCGTTTCCACCCAGTGGTCTGGCCCAAATACAAGGTTAAGAAGTATGCAAGCAAAACCTACATAGCATGTTTGATCTTATAAAAATTCATGAATATTGTTACCACATGCTTTCTTCACACACAGAAAAGAATCTAAATACCATCTGTGCAAGACAGTCTAATTAGGGGATTAGGAGCACAGAAGTTCTGCTTGCTCACGTGTTCAAGAGCCTGCTCTCTTGGCCACTTACAAAAATCCCCAAAAAATATAAGTGAAGAAAAGGGACAGCAGCATCCTTCTGGATCCAGTGTAGGCAGCAGTTCATTCCCCTCGCAGAATTTAGCTGTCCAACCCTACCCATGGGAGTTTGCATTTTTTTCCATTGATGTATAATGCCTGGCCCAGCACAAGGCTTGTGAATAAACCTGGCACCAGATGAATCACATTCTAATAAGTTCAAATTATATTCTGCAACCGACTGGTATTTAATGGTTGCAGCATACTACGGGGACCAATTTTTCAGGATTTGGCACCAACAATAGAAAACTAAATGATAGAAGCACATAAGTAGTTCTTAAACAAAATAAATGAGGTATAAACATAAGTAAAGGCTGTACTGAATATATAAAAGGAGTCTGATTACACACAAAACCAAAGATCCATTTGGAACCACTTAATTTTAGAAATAGAAGTGATAAACATAAAAAGCAATCTTCAATTGAAAAAGAGGCACTAACAAATGTTTGTTTGCCACATCATTTTTCTTAATCATGGGATAATTTATGAATGCTAGTAACAACATGCAACCAAAACCCTTAAAGGAAAAGATCTTTGTGGATTTTAATATGAATTCTGACAAGTTTTAACAGCTTATCTCTCATTCAACAATTTAACAGAAATTTGTAGGGCTAAGCAATGAATTTGCTCAGAAACGTATTCAAAACATTTTTTTTTTCTCTTTGTCTCTACTGGGTTCTATTTGTTTAATGTATTTAATAAATTTATTTATTTATTCATTACAATTTCTGTAGTGGCTGCTGATAGTTCACTTTGTCTAAACAAAAATCAAAATGTCAGTCTGGTCATGAACCACAATTTTGCAACTACTCTGTTTCTTAACTGAATACACATGTATATCTTATCTAACGCTGCCTATAATTTGTGTTCTCAAAACGTTCTCCAGTTTGAATCTAAAGTCAAAATGCCTTTTAAGAGTTGTGTGTGTTTTCAGAGTATGGAGTTATCAAATGTAATGTCCATGGCTATCCTGATCTTTTAGCTAGGAAAATGCCAAAAAAAGAAGAAAAAAAAAGATATATCAACTATTGTGCAAGATAACCCAAAAGGAAGGGAATTCCAGATCTCCAATACCTTGTGGTAGCATTGCCAAACACATTATAGACAAAAAACAGGTCTTTACCAGCGCACAAGTACCCTATAAAAGCACCACTTAATAACAAAAATGCTCAATGCTGTGCAATAACTAAGTTGGAGAAGGAAAACTCAGATCAGTAAGTGTTGGTGTAAATCAGCATGATTACATCACTTAACCTAATTTTGATTTTCAATGTTATCCCTTGTTTAGTCTAGGACTGCTGTGGAGGACTGAAGACTGTCTATGAGGAACTATTTTTCAAGAGATTTGTTAAGATACAGCTGGCTATCCAGAAGAGAAGCAAATCCCTAAACATACATTATTTAATTACTTCATCTAGATTTTATAGTAGCTCTGAAAAATGAGGGCTCTACTAGCCTTCCTGAAAAGGTTTGCTTTTATTACAATTTCAGTAAATTCACTATAATAATAATAATTAAAAAATTAAATACTATTTTAATCAAGCAAATATCCAGTACCTGGCCAAGCCAGCATGGACAAGCTTCTCACAGCATAATGACCTTTGGTCTTCCAGATGAGCTACCAGATACTGGAGAAAATGAGAACAAAAAAACCCCTCCATTCATATGTATTAGAGTATTCATACTCTACCATGTGAGTAGTGAACTCAAAGTCTTCAAATTCATCTCTCTCACTTGTTAGTGACTAATATATCCTCTCCCATTCTGGACACTCTAATGGCTTCTCAGATACTGGCTTCTGCAATGAACTCACACTGCCAACAGATGTGAGGGTGCTGCTTACTCAGCTTATGAGTGGTTGCCAGAAGAGATCTGCTGCTTCAGGCTGCAGTAAATTAATCCCAGGAAAGTCTTATTTGCTTCTCCAATAGTTTGAAGAAAATAGTGATGGCACAATTCTGAGCAAGGCTAACGACAACTGAGCATTGGAGATAGCCTTGGAAAAGGGAAAAGCCAGACGTCTGGCTGGAATGCTCTTTTAAGTCCACATGACCTATAGGGTATTCAGCTCAGAAAATCCACTTACCCTTTACAAGATACTGCTGTTTGCTCTTCAAATGTTTACAAAGCAAATTGTCAGTAACAGTGTATGTATACATATAAAGTCAAGGACACAAAGCCAGCTAGTGAGGGCAATAAAAACAAATAAAGTGCAAGCTATGGAACCCCCTTCCCTAAGCTCTAAACTAGAAGGAAGACCATTTATCTTTTGGCAGAAATTCTTGGAAGTTGACTACTACTCTTAGATACTCAACTTCTGCATGGTATATTTTTGTTTTACAATTTTTATGATCACAAAATAATACCTAGAATATCAAAGCCAAAACAACTTTGCTTCCATTTTCAATACCTCACCTAGAAGAAATGTCCTACTTTATATTGGGAAAGTGAGGCTTTCCTTGCTGTTCTGAAAGCCAACTCAATACTACAGAGCCAAGGTGGTTCTAAATTGAATTTCTTCCCTTTACCTGACAGGTGAGTCTAAGAACTGCTACAGACTGAGCACTTAATGCTTCTCTCTCTTATCCTCTGCCTACCATACTATGTATGTTAAAGTGTCACACTTCTCTGCATCACAATGAAATTCTCACAGCTACAATCTATGAAGGACACTCTGAGATCTTACACATGAGAAGAAATGCAAATCTAAGTTCTACTAAACCTAAATTCTAATCTAAAACTAAATTCTACTTCCTCCACCAATACCATTTGTAGGAGTCCCACATTCATGACTGTCACAGTGGGCATTGGCAGGGTCTAATGGCAGTGCCAAGTGCTGGCACTCAAGCTTTGTAGCAGGAGCAGCAAGAGTGAGCAAGATTTGCTTCTCTAACTGCTACAAGCACAAACAGAAGATGCAGTGTCTGTAGGAAGCCAGCTGCAGAATGGCAAATACCAGGGCTGGGTTATTCCCAGTGACATTGACTTGAGTGAAGGACACAGGAGCATAACACTGTCGCCTTCTTTTCCCTTCTCCCAAAGGCAAATTGGTGTGAGAAAGAAGAGTTAGGCTTAATTTATCAAGCATTTACTAGTAAAAGCCAGAGGAAATTAAATTCATGAGCAACTGCAGAAGTATGGGAGAATTTCAGCATTTCTCCCTGTAGATCGCCTCATCAGTTCCTTAGTTTTAATAATGTACCCCATCTCTTTTTAATCACATTTCTAAAATAACTCTTTTAATCATTCTTAAAGAAAAAAAAATAAAAATAAAAAAGCGCTACATGCTGGTGGATTCAGGGGACCCAGCAGGATATGTAAGTAATGAAATGGAGCCCAAGGCAACAGAGGGTCTGAAAGGCTTGAAGATGATGTAACGCCACTTCATTTTGACTCCAGGCTGTATTCTTCATGTCCCTTTTTGAACTCTGTTCAATACTTTTAAAATGTCACACACTGTAACTTTCTTTGTTGTTTCTCCATTAGCCTCTACAGAAAAAATATCTCTACCTATAAAACATAAAACCACAAAGTATTTCCCTGAAAGACTAGATTCAAGGCCTGTTTTGTCCAGCATTACATCCGTTAGTGGTGAGATGCAGATTCTTAAGTAACAGATTTAACAGAATTATTGTTTCCCAACACAAAGAATTCAGCTTCTGGCAGCCAGAAACTGTGGTTTGAGAGAGTTTGCATCTGGACTGGCACTAACAGATCAATTCTTCACAATTTTTCCTTTAGGAAATGGTTTGTACTAGCATATTGCACCAATGAAGCCACTGTATCATGCTAGAAGGAAAAAAGCAGGCTGAAATTTTCTACAAGTTGGTAATTTCCTTCAGAGTTTCTCCAGAACAGTATCTCAATTAAGCAAAATAATACACTAGTCTTCATTTAACAGGAACGAGAGAAAAACCACAAAAATCTTTTCCTGACAGTCAACTCAGAAACCATATAGTCCTCAAAAGTTACATCCTCATTAGAAATGCTACCTAAAATGGAGAGATGAGTTTTTGCTGGATTGTCCCATGCAGGTTGTCAAAACTAAAGAAAAGCTTTCAACACCCATACTGGACCCTGAAGCTTTTGGCTCGTGATAACTGCTCAATCTGGCCAAATGAACTATCAAAATCTTCCTTCCCAAAGGAGAAGAATTACCAAGCTCCTCTGTAAATACAGTCTTTGGAAAATTTTTATCGTGGTTGCCATCCAATGAAACAAATCTTATATATTTACCCAGAAGTAGCCAGTTAATAAAATCATCCATAACAGGGACTTTTAACAACAATTTAATATGTGGAAATGTTAGGCTTTACCATAAGAGAAGATGGGCAGCCAATGAAGCCAGGAGAACAGCTCTTCATTGTAGTTCTATAGCTGTTCCCTCCCACTTCCTTTTAACAACAAACATGCAAAGAGCAGAGAAACACCCACAGACAAACAAAGCAGGTAAGTAACCAAATGAAACCAGCTGAGCTAACAAGGGCAGTAGTCTAACACTTCACACAGCAGAGTCATTCAAGATATTCCTACTGGTCTTCCAGAAGACAGAAAGGAATCAAATTTTATCAAAATTACTACCCAATACAGAAAAGTTAAAAGTGAGTAGCTGATAGAAACGTGATGTTCTCCTGAAGATGTGTCATTCAAACTGTAGATACATACTGGCTGGCAACTGCCCATGTGACTGGAAGGGTGACCAAAAAGCCTCCAACATCTCATGGTAGCCTACAATTCTGACTACGAAAGCTGACAGAATTACTACAACTAAAACCCCTCCATAAAGTTCCTTTAGCTCAAAGCTGATTCTAAGCACTAATTGTGCCTATTCTTTCAATCTCAGGACCTTTTTTTCTGTTCCCTTCTCAAAAGTTACATTATATTTTTATTATTTTTTCCATCAGCAATACAGCTGTTTCTGTCCTCAGCTTCTTTGTGATGGAGATGAACAGCAGTCTCAAAAAAGAACTATGTGTGTTTCACAGATATTGCCTTAGAACACGTATAATTAATTTTAAAACAATCTGGGCAAACGTGGACAAATCCTGAAGCGAGCTCCTTAGAAGGCATTAGCAAATCTGAAAGAAACAAAATCCTTCCCAGGCCTTCTCAGGGTTTAACTTTCCTAGAACCTTGCTTTTGCTTTTCAACTTTATTGTGAGCAACAGAGAAATGGGGGCAGTTCATCAGCTGCCTTCCCGGACACATAAAGAGTTATTTAAATGCTTTATCAACATTTTGGAAAAGACCTCTCTTTCAAAACCAAGTTCCCACCACTTCCTTTGTGGTTCCACTTAAACAGTGAGCAACGGCATTAATTAAAAGCAGCCTGCCAGATTCAGAGTATGCGCTCTGTTTGTTGTTTTAAATTGTTGAATATCAATTACCTTATTATTTTGTGATTAGCATGAAACATATGCATCTATGTCTTGTGGCTTTTGGCAGTGATTTAAAAAAAATGCAGCAACTTTGCATAGGGCTGTAAACCAGCGTGTTTCCAGGCATTTTTAGCGCTGACTAGAGCCATTCTCAATCTGCTCACCAGCATGAAGTTAATTAGGAGAGGCATGAAGCTTATGGCTGGGTGCAGAAATCAGCAATGGAGCAAAATTATCCCTTTTTTTGGCTTCAGCCAGTAACTGCCACTGTGTCTACACGATTTATTTTTATTTTATGCTTTCACTGTTAAGTATCAGTTTAAGCTTTAGCTTTGTATCTTATCCAATTTTCTAAATCCTTCAGTGAATGCAAATTGATGAACATATGAAAACGGAAAGAGCTAATTATGTAGAGCTCAGAAAGGTACTATAATGTACTAATTTACACAAAATCCACTTGCAGACACAGCCTTGGGATTCCTTTATCAACAGTCTGTATTTGACCAGCATGAAACTGGCCATTTTATTCACATAATGCCAAACCAAGCTTGTGCTGCAATGCATAAACACTTAAAAGGCATATTCATGTAAGAGGGAATATCCATGAACAATTCATAAGACTTCATCATTACAGTCCAGACAAGGGGGGAGAAAAAAAAAAGGATAAAAAGGATTAAAAAAAAGAAAAAAAAAAAAGAAAAGAAAAAAAGAATACTACCTTGGATAACTTGATTTCCTTAAGGCCCTGTGTTTGTCTGTGTATAGCTATACAATTTTTTATTTTTTTTTTTTACATAGCAAGATCACACTGAGAGCATTGGAACATGATGAAAAAGAAGTAGAGGAAAATCCTTATCCTTACATGGTTGTACATCAGGGATTTATTGGGGAAGAAGCCACATTAAAAAAAAAAATCTAAAAAGTAATCTAGGAATAGGTAAAATTCCAAGTCCTTTCTTCTTCTTAATTTTCCTTGTCCTGGTTGTCTTCCACAGTAAAAGGACCACTCGGCTAGACAATAATGTAGTTGTTACCCCTGCTATTCCACTCTGTTACACTGTAGTATTTGTCAACACCAATATAATCACAGTCTTGGTAAGAGTCCTTTGGCTTATGTTGGCAGAGTTTAACAGATAGTTCAATCTCGGACCCTATGAAGTGGTCACACATCAAGGAAACATCAGGTAGGTGCAAGAAAACACACAGGAGGATGGAGTAACAGTGGTTCAGATGCAAAAGAATTGGAGGTTTGGGATGTTTCAAGTCAACCCCTTCTTAAATAAAACTGAAGAAATAGAACAGGCCGTTTTTTGGATACTGCTATTGTCTCTTACAACACGGATTTAACTTTCTATTCAAGGTACCTCTTTAGGAAGTGCCATGAGTTTATCACGTTAAAAAAAAAATAAAATTATGAGGTGAACCTTTTTTTCCGATCATTTTCTCCCCTCAAAATTTTTTTCTGGAAAATCATCCACATTTTTTGGAACACTGATTCCAAACGACACCAAATTCAAAATACCAAAAGCCAGGAATTTTGAGTCTCAATCTCCCAGAGCAAAATTATTCAGCATGTTGCTGCTTCTTGCAAACACCAGTGCACTTAGAAGAACAAAACCAGGGAACAGGCTTTGAAACTAGACACAAGTTCAGACAGAACCATTAGGTATTTCAAAACTTCCCAATTAGAGCATTCCATCACGTCAAATTCACATTACAACAATCACAACATTTAACATTTTGATAAATACAAAAGATTAATTTTTATAATGGGTGCATCAATCAAATATTGGCATGTCTGATCTTAGTTTCTCTTTTCTCTAATTTGAAGATTAGAAGACACAGTCAAACTATCACAAGCAAAAAAACCCAAACCACTAACCACAACTGGGAGCTCAAACAGTCCTATAAACATGGAGGTTTTAAAAAGGGGGGGGGGGGAAGTCATCAGTAGAGCAGATGAGTGCTGAAAACTCGAGAATGCAAAAGGAATTGGCAATCAGAATTACAAACTCTATAAAAACTAATTGTTTTACTGCATTTTTCTGTGACAAAAGCCATTTATCTCTGAGAAACTTTTGCAAAGAAATACAAAGAAACCTTTCTTATATTGAAAATTTGAACAAGAGGTCACTGAAGACTCCTGGATTTTGGGACAAGATTAACAGAGAGAGGAAGCTGTTATAACTTTCTATATTCAAATTAGTATTAGAAGAATTTTGAATAATCAAAAATTTGTTAGAGAGTAAAAGCACATCCCTGGAATGACAAAAAACTACTGAATATAGTTGGGCTTTAGTGAAATGAGAACACTGGTAGTTCTAACTCTTCTGGAGTTAGATATTAAATAGTATCACATGTACTCAAGACAATAATTAAAGTATGTGACTGATAAGTCACTAAGACAGACAATATTTGCATCTATAATTACAGTTAACAATTCCCGTGGTCATATTTTGCCTATAAAAGTGATGGGAATGCAAAAAAACCCTGTAATTTGAGTAAAAACATAGCACGAAGAACTTTACAGCAGCAGTACAAACAAGCATGCAGTTTACCAACCACAGATAAGTTACATTTCAGACTGCAGCTATTTCTAATTAGCATATAGGGCTTGAAGACTATTTATTTATTATTTCATCATTATTTATTCGATCACATCACAATTATCTCATAGTGGTCTAGAAAAAGGAAAGATTTAAGCTGTTAAGTGATTTTATATTAAATTCTCTGCAGTCTAAGGAACATTTTTCTGCATGCCAATTATATTGTCAATTAAGAAGTTAGACAGTAGTTGATTTTACTAGTCAGTCACTAGTTTTTAGCAACTATTTTACATTCAGTAAGAAACTGCCATTTCATAGCTATTTTAATGTATATTTAAATTCTACATGAAGACTGACAATTAAAAAATAAGGTGGTGGAAAGCATGAAGAATTTTAAAGAAAGTAACAATACTCTTCTGTTCTGTGTTGGCTTTGCTCCATTAATTGGCTGAATTGTGCAGAAGATTAGTTGAGGCTAATGAACTGGGTGCCTCCCAAGGGCAGGAAAGCCTCCCTTCCCTGCCTTGTCACAGGGCTTTCTTTCAAAGGAGGAGTATACAAATGACCACATTAGAACAGTAACCTATCAAAAGGCAAGAAACTACTGATGTATCCTCATTCCTCACCTCTGTTTCATTTGCTAAGCCTAAAGTAAAAACTGTCAAAAAATACCACTCCACTCCCCATAAAAAGCAAACCAACACCACCAAACCAAACCCACACACAAAAAAACCCCCAAACTAAACCAAACAAATATCACCAAAATAACAACAACAAAAATCCAACCTCACCATCTTACTCTACATTTTGTCTTATCCTTTAAAAGAAGCTCAGGACCCAGTTTGCCAACAGAAGAATGCTGAGACAGCACAGTAAATCCAGTCTGAGATGTGAACAGTAAGTGGCTTCGGGCTGCAAGGACCCTGTGTGGGACACGTGCCACTGGCCTCTCCAGAGCCGAGATGATCTTTCCAAAGGCTGTGCCTGAGACCAAACTCAGCCTTCCTGAAGTTCTAGTAATCAATTAGCTGAGGTTTAGGCCAGGCCAGGCAAGGAATCTTTTGAAGGAAAGGGTAGGACAAAGCTATCTCCTGCACTAGAGAGGTTTTCATGTGCATATGTGCCTTGGGCATTGTTCTGCCAGGGAAGAGCCACATTAATCAATGTTCACAGCTGCTTTAAATACAGAAGTACAGAGCTGGCTATTCACTGGTGATTTATTACTGGGCCCAACATGCCCTCTACATGAAACAAGTTGGTACTTTGGAAGCTGCCAGCAAGAGACAGCAGAAGGGGGATGTGGCAGTGGGTGCCAAAGCAGCTCCATTTCACTGCCACGCCAGGGAAACGCGACGTGGAAAATCACCTCAGCAAACGGCCACAAAGTCTCCCGAGGGACTGAATGACTCATTTTGATTAGCAGAATTGTATAATTGCTGAGACTCCAGAAAATTAAAGCTCATGCAGTCATGAATACTGCCATTATATATACATAATGTCCTAAATGTAATTTAGAAATGCCTGGAACCAAGGTTATAAATTAAGATATCTACACCTCCCTCGGATGGCTATTTAAGTTTTAAAGCTGTGTGTCCTCAACCACAGAAAAATATATCTCCTAGTTCTAGCAGTCTTGTACACGTCCTTTTAACTTAACTCTTAGACAGAAGTTTCAAAAGCATCTTTCATTTTTTATGACTGAGGAATTTCTGTTTAGAACCTTAACCAAAATGACCACTGAAATCACCTTTTTTTCTGGATACATGTTTAGGTACCAGTGTACTACGCATGACAATGCAGTGTCTTCTCAACAAGTACAGCCTCTTAAATATTACTCAGTAAGACAGGAAAAATAAAAAGCTCTCTGACCAACAAAAATACACATATGTAAAATTCTAATTTATTATTTTTCCTCATGACCAATGCTAGAAAAAAACAACTACACTTTTCTAATACTACAAGGTAGTTACTATTTATATTTTATACTAAGAAGCACAGTTAATTTTTAAAGCAAAAATACTACTATAGCACATCTCACATTTAGTTTGGGTTTTTTTATAAGATACAAATTAGTGTGATGTGAACAAAAATAATAGAAATTATGTGGTAAAATTCTTAACACACATGTATTACACAAAGAAGAAACAATAAGAAACTGTGTCAGGAAGAAAAAGGAAATAATTACAACTCAAAATACAAAGAGCATGCAAATAGTCAGAGGTCACAAGTTTAAAAGTGTACCAAATAAGCTCTGACACTAGACTAAAATACGTATGTTGCAAAGTGCCATCTGTGCAATATATGTAAATGAAAATGTTTTTTATGATCTGTCTGAAAGCTCAAAGGGAATATAACCACAGCCTGTGGACAATTATACTTTGTCTGAAATTTCTAGGAAATTTAGGCTTGTGATCTCCATTCAAGGAGTGAGTCTTTATGTTTGCTGGAATAATTTTGCTTAAATTATTGTTTAAATAACAAAATAATGTTATTTTGCTTTAAAAGATACAACCCCTCTGATAATTCTGCTTTAAATACAGCACACACACACAAAAGAGTCTTAAGTGCCTTTGCAGGCTGTTGAAAGAACACTGCAAAACCACACACAGCATTTGTCTGTACAGCATAAAACCCATTAATATTACACTAACTGGATTTCACTAACTGAGTTTCTGGGTTTGGTTCTCAAAATACCTTTATTTTTACAAAACTTTAAGAACACTTTATTATACATTCTACACAAACACATTGCAGAAAAATCCTAAAACTTTTCCTTAAGCAACATCTTCAAGATTCAGAGCCTATAGAAACATTTCTAATGCATGCATTTTCATCTGAAAATTTTATTTAGAGTTTTTACCAAAAAAATGAGAGCAAAACAACCAACCAAAAAGCCCACAAAACTTCTCTACACTTTTTGTTTCTAAATTTCACTTGCAAAACCATTGCAAGTACACAGAAATTTCCACCAAAAAAGTACCCCATAATACGTAGATGTTTTTTCATTGCACTGCAGGTCTATTAAATGAGACAACACATTAATTTGAGCTGCAATAGCTGGTTAGTTTAATTTTGTACTTCAATGGACCTGAAGGTTTAAAATATTCCCCAAAGAAGGGACATCGCTCAGAATTAAAAAGACAAAAGTAACTTAAAGTTTATCATATTTTCTAAAATTAACTAAATTAAGTATAAGAAAGTGAAAAAGCAGTCCTAGAATTTGGCTATGTATAGTTACATTACACGTTTATTAGCATATCTCAATATATACACACATATACATACATGTTTTTAAATACCTTAGCATACTTGATAGGGGAAGCATAAAACATATAGTAATTAAAAAACAGTAATAAACATGAGTTACAGAAACTAGAAAAAATTACCTCCCCGAGGAACAGCAAATTTAGGTCTTATAAAGCCCTGGCAGAAAGCAGGGCTCTAATCATTATATTTGCAAATGATGTGGAATCAAGGAGAGTAAAAGCACTGAAGAACAGAAGCAGAGAAAGACACGTTTGAAGAAAAGCAAGAACAAAATCAGGCACGTGGGTGGAATATATTCTGCACTGAGGTTAAAAAAAAGAGATGGATTCACTTTACCTATGAACTATAGGGGAAAAGCTGGAACGAGGTTGGAAAATGTCCAACACATTCCTATGAGAAACTCATAGGAAGAAAAGAAGATTGGTGATTCCAGAAGCATTATAGGGTTCAGGCAGCCATTAGTAAAATTATGAAGTATTGTATATGAGGATACATTAACTACAACAGTGTTTACATGGTTCAAAGAGAAACTGAAAAGGATAGAAGTGTAAGATTCTCTAGTATAATTGAATGTACAAATTAGAATGATAATGAGACAAAATGCAGATAGCTGCATTTGGGTCAATTTGCAGTAGATGCAAAGCTGGATAGAGTCATTCATTATAGTATGGGTTTTTAAATACTCCACTTTTTTGAATGAGGGCAACACTAAAAGAGTAGAAAACCAGAGCAAGTCTAAGGCCTATCAAGTAGAGAGTATACAGATGTTGAAATCAGACAAAGAATTTAGTAGTTCAGTGATAGCAGTCTCAGGGAAAAAATAGACAAGAATGAAGAGGATTATAAAGAGCCAAGAATTCAATATTTGTCTAGCTATGGAGCACTTTAAAAACAAGTGTCCTTTTCAAAACCAGATTACCAGATGAAATAGCACAACAGAGGATAAAATTTATTAAAGCTCTTGTAATACTTAGGAATCAAAGCTCCAGCCACAGGAAATCAGGCAATTCAACCTAAGTTCTTCAAATAAAAAGATGTTTATCTCATTTAACTAGCTAAGTTAGTCTACTAGCCTTAGCTGGTTACACAACTCCCTGCTGAAACCAAGGGAGAGGACAGGCAACTCAAGGCTCAAGTTAGTGATTTCTATAGGAAGAGTCTAGAAAAGTCTAATTCCCTAGGTACCATTCAAACGGCCACACTGAAATGATGCACTGCTCCTACTGGCCTTACAGACAACAGCATTTGCCTCACTGTTACATCATGAGATTGCTCCCTGGTCTCATCTGAGTTTATTGAAGAAAGCCTTTGTTATCATGGTAACTTATTTGTTACACAGATCAGGAAGTGTCCAAATCAAAGAGCTCAAGCAACAGGATTTCTGTAAAACTGGTACGTTTGAGTGCCATCTCTGACTGCAATTGGAAATGGTAACCTAGGGGCTAAAGGCCCAGGATCTGAAAAGACCCTTCTCTAAATCTGAGCTACAATTCATGATTGCCACAGTGTGTATGTCCACACTAATATCTGTATCATGACAGCACAAGAAGGAAAAAAAAAACCACACAACCCCCCCCCCCCAAAAAACCCTCATAGACGCAGATATATTTTTTTTAGATACAAATAGTTAAGATATAATGTCATCCAGAGAGATGAAGTATTACAATCTCTCCTATTTTCTTCTCATTTACAGGATTGGTTTGATAGATACTTGAGGGTGACAGCACAATTTGTTCATAAAACTCTTAAATACCCTTGATTAGAGAGCTGTTATAGAAGCAGTTTGTCTTAAAAATTAAGGCCTACATATACTATGAAACAAAAAATACATTTTCATCCCTAAAGTACTAGTTATGCAGTTATCTCTCCCAACAATAGTTTTCTTGAACAGTTTTACTGAAATGTGAAAAGACAGATCCTATTTTCTACAGAACTTCTAAAAACATCTAAAAAAACCCAAAAGTGAACTTTTTACCTTAATGTTTGAGATAAAAAAAAAAAAATCATTACAAAATCCAGCTTCAATAAAGCATCACAATATAAATTAGTTGTAATTCCTAAATAGGATTAAGTTTGTATTTCAATTTAAACTCCTTTAATTTAATCCTATCTCTTGATACTATAAATCCCATTCATTTATGGAGCTGTCTGGTTAACAGGGTTGATGCCCTAGAGGAATCTTTGAAGACATGCAATCTATTGTTACTGAATGATACAGAAGATTTCTTCCAAACCTGATAAATTTCAGCAAGCTGTCCTTTAAAAGTGAAACTGAACCATACATACACTTAGATCATGCTTGGTAAGATGTTTCATTGGTCAACTAATGTTCTTACAACACATTTTAATTGAAGGAATTTACCTTAATCACAATGCTGTGCTAGAATCAAATCAGTGGTCATCTCATAATCATCCAGATTTCATTTAAGCTACAGGAACCAATATGCAGAATGATTCTACTTAAGTTAATGAGTATTCGGAAGAATAAATTTTATACAAATCAAATCAACTTTCTGACACAAAGGAAGAAACCAACAAAGCACTTGCACAGTAGCTTCAGTTTAAATACGTTTTTTAAAATGAAATGAGAAATAATTATTATAATAATATTTTAAATTACCTTTTCCCCCATTATTTTAAGGGATTCCCCTGGTGCCTTGCAGACTGGTTTGGTACAGTTTGAGATCAAGCAGCCCATTCCCACTGCATGGACAGGGATGAGGAACGGAGCAGTGACAGTTCCCAGGCTATGCAGTCCACCCACCAGCAGTTCAGCAGCCACCCCACATTTTCCTTAACAGCAGCTTCAACTAGACACTTAAATGATCAGTGTGCCCATTGTTCCTTTCAAAATCTGGATGGTTCACTCAGCTTCATCATTCTTAAAGTAACTCTGCCATGGCTCACTGTATGTGCTGTTTTTCCAAGTGTGATTAAGCCTTGCTTAGAAATAGGGAGGGAAACCATTTTAAATCAGATACTGATCTTGTCTATTTGTATTGGAGCTGATGGAATTTTTGTGGAAGAAATGCATCCTTGGAAGAAAGACATAGGGATCTGTCAGTTTCATGAAGTTGTTCAAGATTATAGAATCTTGAAATAAGACTTGATAAAACACTTCAGCAAGCAAAAAGCAAAGCATTCAAATGGGCATGGAATTCTTTTTTCCTGTGCCACAACTGTGTGCCATGTGACTGAGCTCTGGGAGAAGCACAGCTAGTCCAGTGCATGTAGTTTCCACTCATAGGCATGTTTTTAGCCCCCAGATGGACAAAGAAAACTAAGTTCTTTTTCACCTTCCTTTTTTTTTTTTTAACTCTCCTCTAAATGGAAGTCTGTTTACCATGCTCAAACTTTAAAGAATGGTGATGCAGCCTCTCAATTTCAGAAGTGTTATTAGTTTTTGAATCAATGTCAGTAATTTATAAAAGCTGCAACTTAGTCTTTATTACCTGGGCTGTCATGGGAAAAGCATTAGAAAATCACTCACCCCAGGCATACACTTGGGTCACAAAACAATTCAGATTATTTTACTGATACTACTCAGAGGAGTAAGAGTTATAGGAAGACTGCTAACCCTGCCTGTAAATCAAGACTACCATAACATTTCTATGTGCAAGAAACATGGAAATAAATTAAGTCATAAAAAATAATCTTTTGAAAACAGAACAAAAGTAGCTACTGGCCTTGCCTCATATCCTGCCAGCGCAAAGAATTCCTGTGCACAAGAAAAGCAGTCTAAGCAGAGAGGCTGGTGGGAACTGGAAAAGTGTAAGGCTATTATTTCTAGGCTTTTATAGACAGAAATGTGATCAGAGCTTCAGGAAAATGCAGAAATCAGAAGACGTGGAATTTCAATTTTAACCACAAGAACTCTGAAAGTGCAGTTATGCATAGCTGTGGCTCTTGAAATTCTATCAGTATTACCACATAAGCCTTCACAATACAGTTAAACTAATATTTTATTCCAAGCAAGGTCCTTTTGACAAGGTAACCTGTTCTCCAACATGGACAATGTGATTTTGGGTAAGTATCATGATAAAGAAAAAAATAATAATCAATTTGCTGGTTACTGCATGGATTATTTTTTTTCCCCCTAAATGAATGTTAGGACAACAATATCTTCACAGGTATGTATTTGAATTCCTGATTTCACACTCAGTTCTTGTACTACCAGCACAGATTTGAGGGATAAGAAGGGAGACAAGTAGCACAGGGCAGCAATCCAAAGAATATTAAGGAAATTGAAGTAGGTCGATATACAAAGTTGGACTGTTTTAATAAATCAGTTCAACTTCACATGTTGACACACTTAATGGCTTCACCGCTGACTTGTATATTTTACCACGTGTCAATAAATACACAGAAATAAGCCAAGCTGACATAAGCAGTTCAAAAACAGTACAAATGTTCAGTTGGGAGGCTGAACTTATTCGCTTAAGTCAGCTTCAAAAATCCACTTACCTAAAAAGTAAATAAAGTGCAGCAAGTGCACATGCATAAGTCCATAACACTTAGAAACCCCCATGAATTTGAGTCCTAAATGTACCAAAGTCCAGCTAGGGTGTAGCTTCTACAAAACCAGTGAGAGAGGGGTTTTGGTTTTTTTTGTATTTCAAATTAATTTAAATGGAAAGATGAAACACATGTGGCATCTTTGTTTCTCTAATTTGCTACTGGAAGACTACAAAAATAATATTATTTCAAGTTATCTTCAAAACCATTGCTCTAAGAACCCTTTGTCAAAGTAGTATGCTTAAAATACATGAAAAGCAATTACAGAAAGGGGTATTAGGGTACTGAATGTTTTGAATGCTGCTCTGCTTGATTATTACCCTCAGTCATCCACGTTACTTGTAAAAACTTATCTTCTTCTCATGCTTTCTCCTGACTTTACATATAATCATCTTTTTCTTTGGACTGGGAAAATGGACACTGTTTTCTCCTCTTATCAGAAAACTTTTTAAAAAACAAAATTAAAAAAACCAACCAAAATACAACCAACCACCCCAAAAATCCCACATTCAGAGAAGAAAACAGTAATCATTAAAACTTTTTTGCTTTATACAGACAGCTTATGAGTTTTAAGATGTGAGTTGCAATACCAACCAAACCCAACACCTAGGATTGACTGGCCAAAGGAGAATTTGATTGACTTAACATAATTAAGAGAAAAACTCTTCACTATCAATCAGCTTTCAGGATATTTTTTAATTATGCAATTCTTAGAAAGGCAAATTATTAGATTAAATTATAAAAAAAAGCACAAAGCTATTATCTGAAAGTCAGAACAAATATTTATATTTTCTGTGTAATCTAAGAAAAAAGAAGACAGAAATAAAGAAAATTAGGAATCTTCATAAATACCTGCTTTATTTTCTTACATTTCTCTTTATCTGGCAACAGGGTCCCCTCCAATTGTTGTTATATAGAATGGAAATTGCATAATATAAATCAATATTTAATATACTGCAATTTCATGGACATAACTTAGGTTTATTCCTACTAGAAAAGCCTAATACACAGTGTACATATTGCAGCAAGATCTCCAGGACCCAGAGGCCATCATCTCTGCATAAGGCAGCATGAAAACTCACAAGTTCCCCCGACAGGAATGACAGCTACCTCTGCACATCATGGAGAGTTAATCAACTAGCTCCATTTCATTCAAATATAACCTTGCAGTGGAATACATTATATGAATATAAAATAATTAAGTAGTGACTCATATTAAGAACAGTCTTTCAGAAAATAAATTTTAAGATTATAGTAAAAATAGGAACATTTTTGTTGAAGGACTGGAATTTGAGAGAAATTTTTCAAAATGAGACAGCATCATCAAAGAACTAATAAAAAATCAGCAGGGTAGCACAATAGTGGTCATTTTAATGTAATAATATTTATTGACAAAAAATGAAATAGCCAATTTTTTTTTTTAAAACAAAACAAAACTGGGTGGGGAAAAAACTGTAAAACTGACATTGAATAAAAATTCTTGCTAAGTTGGGGCAGCACAGAATTATTTAAATCTATAAATATTAGCTTGACAGGCATTAATTGAGTGCTGTCTTCTGATATATAGAAGACACATCAGCTATTATTTCTTCACACCCACACCTTTGGCAAATGAGACCACATCAAGCATCTCCTCTGTTAACCTCCACAGTAGCCCAATTTCCCTCTGAGCTGACCATTTTCATGCTTGTTTTCTTTCTCTCATTATGGCAGTTTTTCCTTTGTCTATGTTCTCTTCCCCTAACAACAGTTTAATAAAACAAAACAAAAATACAACAGTTGATGGTTATGTCAAAGTGACAAAATTCCTTTTTTCTAGTCACTATAGTCCAATCTTTATAGACTAAACACTTTTCCCTATTAGTTAAACTTTCACTTAAAGATCCTCTGTAATTTTACCAAATTGAAGAAAATGTAAACCTAGCTTTCAGAAAGTCCTCCTCATCAAAAAGAATCTTTAGAAATTAAGCACATCAATGTTATATGTACTATGTTATATGAAGTTGGTCTAAAGAAAACATAGTTATTAACAAGAATTTTTAGAGCTGAATTAAAAAAAAAAATCTCGAGTGCATCTACTAGAACAGAATGTACTTAGAATTAGGCAACCCTATTTCAGATCAAAGGATTTTAGAATAATTTCTAGCCAGAGAATGACATTATTTATACTACTGTCTCCACAGAGGATAAATCCATTTCTTGTTTGAAAAGGTTAGGCAATAAAGAAAGATTTATAAAACTAGTACAAATAATTGGTTTCCTTTTCCTTATCCTCTGTTGGCTACGGTACATGTTGGATAACCTTAAAACTCCACCCAGTCTGGAGCAAAATATTTTTGCTAAGATTTCACATCACTATTCTAAGAGATGTGTATAATTATAATTAGATTTGTACTGAATCAAAACCACATTTTAAAAGCAGATCTATCAGCATATATTTCCTCATACTATTCAAAATTCACATGATGAGAAGCTCACTTTTCACAAATCAAGTGTTCCTACTTCACTCATTTGTGGAAAACTAATGCTCAGAAAATAAAAGATGGGAAGAAAGTTATAATTTATAAACATTGGTATTAAGAATTAAAGTAACAAGAGACTGAAGACAGAAAAAACTTAGAATTTAAACAGTGGCCTTAATTATTTCTTTAATCTGTAGATTGACACTAGGTTTTATTAATATTTTTTACTTTAGTACAATGGTAAGTCACCATATCCATTACAAATACTATTCCATTATCTTGAAAAAAAACAAACCTACAACAACAAAAAAATATTGGTTAGAAGTAGCCCTTCTAACAAACAAACAAAAAAAAAAGGCAGGTTTTTGATATGCTGTAAGTCATTGAGATAATTTCCTAGTAGAATTTGTAAATCAAGGGTTTTGAGATTTTATTGCATTTCACACAATGTCACTGATATTATCATCAATAGCTACAACCTATTTTTGAAATCATGTCAGGCTTGCTGATGATTATCAATGACTACACTAGCTGTATAAAATCATTGAAAATTACTTTTCTATAAATGTGAAGAGACTTAAAATGAAATCTTATGTATCTTATTTTCTATGTACCCATAATAGGTAGAACAATGCCAGCAAAGAAGTAGATTCATTTTCCTGTGCGATTAAAAAATAAATTTAACCATAATTGTAAAGGAGGGATTTCTGAGCAGAATGGTTCAGTGCCAGTTTTCATACTCTAATTTAGCAATTTGATGCATAGTAGTAAACCCCAAATATCAAAAAATATTATCAAGAATATGTTAAATGTTATCTACTTCCCTGTAAACCTTTTGATCAAATCTTCATATGCTGCACCAGCAAAAGTAATGGATCAGATAACATCTGTGGGACTGTGTTTTAGGATCTAGGCTAACACTTTTACCCTTTTTTTCAATGTAAACACTGAAAGTAAAAATAAAAATCACTTCACAGGAAGAATGAATCACTGAGCAGATTGAACAGGTAGACTGAATGTGAACTCATTCAAACTCAGTTTCCATCAAAACTTCTTGTATGATCCTTATCTAGTCACACACATCAATAAACAAGCTTTGAACTCCCAAAATAAATAATTTCTGCGCAACTATCCATGTGCGAGATCCAGTCTTCTCCAAAGTGTCCAAAGTCTTTATATGATCTGGAATCACAAAAAGAGTCTGGACCTCTAGGAGAAAAGAGGATGAGTCAATAATACAGGGATGTTGTAAGACACATACTTTGCATCAGTCAAGTTTCTCCTACAATATTGTGACAAACTTTCATTTCATAACATTCCAAACTGATCTGTAGTTTCCTATTACACTATCCTATTGTTCCTCAGTAGTAAATCCTACTAATCCTATTTGTCTGCATTATCAAAGCCTCTTCTCACTCATTCAGCTGTTAAATACTGAAAAAATCTAGTGCCTATCCAACTGTTCCAGTCCACCTTATTTACCAAAGTAATATTAAGTCATCAAATCTGAATGAAACCTCTGAAACTCTAACCACAAACAGCACAATATCTCCAGAATATATTACACATGGGACCTATTTCTGGTATTACATTTTACTTCAAGAACTCCACCATTTAGAAGCAAGCATGCAGCACAGTTATATGGATGTTTACTCATCCTCAAATAAAAAGCAATGAAATAGACCATTTTAAACTGTATACTCAAACCCATCAAACTTGACAGCATATGATATTTTGTGACATCACCAAGAAAAAAAAATATTATAAAAATCAACTTTATTTCTCTTTTAATCCCATTCTAATTACCTTTAAAATCTCCCAGCTAATGGAAGTCTACTTTAAATGCTATTTTACTCTGTTGTGTTTCCTTTCAGTTATACTCATCTTGACTAATGTATGCAAATCAACCAGGCTGTCTCTCCCCACACCTACTGACCAGAAGGCACAGTCCCAAAGCTAATGAGCTGCTAAGCATTGCTGCCATTGAACAGAGATGTATTGTGAATTTGCAATTTTGCAAAACACCGTGCACATAACTGATGATTCCTGTCAGTAGCTGTAGTGTGAGATCACCATTGACTCCAAGATAACAATTAAAATGGAATACATTAAGTAACTCGTTATGGATAGGAGAGGCATAAAGCTTGTCACTGACTGTGGCTTCATTTCCCTGATGCAACACTGCATGAAAGCCTTAATGATTTGTCAGGTATCACAGATGATGAGGCTGTATATAAAACTGATTTGGAATAGTCTGTAGCTTTGCCCTACTGCAAACAGTCACAAATTATATTTAGTTTAGAATATAAACATCTTTAGGATGCCAAGACAGCAGAAAGGCTAAATGATTAATTGTCATACCATCATTTCACTCAGAAAATTAAAGATTTGGGAAGGTTGATACAAAAAGTAAGACATCCTTAAATTAGACACATAAGTAGAAAAAACAATATACCAGGCCAACTTCAGATTTTTTTTTATTTCTAATGTCTTGCTAAACTCCTCACACTAGACCTGATAGGTCTGGAAGTCTTAAAATTGGTTGGTTGGCTTATTTTTTAAATTACTTTGCTGTGAATAATTAGATAAATGCCAAGCTTGGTATATTGCAACTAATGAAGCATAAAGGACTAAATCTATGAACCACTGCTTTCACTGTATTCTCCCTTTTAAGGCCAAAACCCAGCTTCCAATCAGCACTGAACATTACTAGCATCTAAGTGCACTGGCTCATGAAGTTGTTGTTAATTGGACACTGAAATCAATCAGAGTTTATCCTGGAAGCCTTGATGGAAAATGAGATGTTTCTAATGTAACTTTTAGAAATAAAAAAGGAGACTTGTCCTCATTGTTGCTGATCACAGGTGGAAAAAAAAAAAGAAGATGTAGACAGAAGAGTACAGATATTTTCATACTTAAGAAATACTTGCTAAATGTGAATCTCAAGTTAGCAATCAGGAATTTCTTCCTTCAGAAGAAAACCATGTGTACAGTGGTCTTCTACAATGAAGGTTAGTTTTAGTAGTTCATCAATGTTTTTCCACCTCTAAGTTAAAAGGAGAAAACTTTGCCAAATAGCAATCAACCAGGCAAGCTGCTAGCAAAATTGTTGATTTTCCTAATCAATTTAGTTTTACCACCTCCACTGTAGATTTGTCCAGCTAATCAATTCCTTCCAGTAAGGCCTTTAAGACATTTTTGAACTATTTTTAATACAGTTCACTTAGCTGTTAATGAAAACTTCCAAGCTGAAACCACTTTCTTGGTTAACATGGAAGTTTCTGGTTCTAAGTGAATTAATCAGAAATTCTTAAGAAACTCTGCTTTCACCCGTCTAATGTTGATAAAACAAACAAAACAAATTACCAAAAACCCACAAAAAACCCCCACACCAAAAACAACCCACCACCTAACCCAAACACATAAACCTAACCAAACACCCATCCAAGCATAAGCATGGTTTCTAAAACAACCACCAGCAACAACCAGTCTATCCAGATAAAGAAATGAATTTGTTATACCCAGTTTAAAATAGTGGTTTATGCTTCTAAGTTACTGTATCCCTCTCAACCCACCCTTTCTCATCCTTCAGCTGAGTAGATGTTTCTCTTTCCCCTCCTTCCTCCGGGGTTGGTGTTAGTTCTTCACTGATGCAACACTGAAGATCACTTCTGTGATGGTAATTCCTAGAGCTTTCTTATCACTCTTGACCTCACCTTGTGTCCTGCAAAGCTGCTGTTCCTTGCACAATATTACCTGAGCTTGTCTGGGGCTCTAACCACAACATGAGGTGTGACTGAATGACCAAACTGCTGATTAATTTTATCAATTAACTGAACATAGCCACATGTAGAGTTGGGCGAGTTTGTCTCCTGCTTGCCAAGGCAGAGAAGCAGAAGGCAGAGGGCCACAGAAGCAGCACCTGCTGCCTTTTCTGGGCTATCAGTACCTGTTTCATCTGCAATCGAGATGAAAGGGACCTGCTGAAAATATTTAAGAGTAAAATCAACTGTAATACAATATTTGTTCCAAACCGTCATGCTTATGCTGGTAACCAAATTAGTGTGTTCATAAAAGAAAAGTTACACACGTGTGAATATTAGACAGTATGTCTGGAAGTTACAAAACTATTTTATTTATTTTCTATATGGCCTTTCAGCTTATCCTAAATCAAATGAAGGGGGGCTTACTCTCAAACATTCCTTCAGTGGGGAACTTGAGACATTTAAAACAAATTATATATACATTCTAAGCTCTTAAAATTTTATCTGGTATCTACTGATAAACATCACATTAATGCATGTAAAGAGGGCAATAAGACAAACTGCATGCATCCTCTATTACTAGAAACTAAATCACCATGCTCATGAACAGGCAGTGTGCTGCTTCCTCTCTGGCCAGCACACAGGAACAGATAAAAGGGTTAACATCCACTTGGCATTGTTCTAAGAAACAAGATATCAGCTGGTAGGTGAGACCATACAGAAAAGCACTACTGAAGCCCAAGTAAAACAGCAGCTGTCTCCGCTCAAAGAAGACAGATTACCACCTGGCCTGTTATCTTCCAAACACAATAAAAGGCACGTTGGTCATTTTAACAGGGATAACTGTACCCATATGCTGTTTAATTTTGCACTGCACTACCTACTTGTAAATATTCCTGACGGATCATTGTAAATCGTAGATTAGCCCAGACGTGATGTTTAGTTAGAAGCTGAACTTCATGCTTGCTTTAGCTCCCTAAAGCCTTTATCTGCAGCGTGCTATGTGAGAATCACTACTTTAGGCAAACAACAAACACACGTGCATACATGCATGAAGGGACAAAATGAATTAAAACAAATATTAAAATCTTTAAAAATATTTTAGGGAAGAGTTGTTTTAAGACACAGTCTGGTAAAAGAGCACTTAACAAGCCTTATTTTTTCTATACTGT
Organism: Ceyx melanurus; assembly: GCA_024611195.1. Taxonomy (NCBI): domain Eukaryota; kingdom Metazoa; phylum Chordata; class Aves; order Coraciiformes; family Alcedinidae; genus Ceyx; species Ceyx melanurus. The sequence continues at coordinate 35,444 of JANHGL010001934.1, forward strand.
GAGAGCTCCTGCTTACATTTTAAGCACTACATTAGATACTGGTGTTACAAGATCACAGACACAGTTGTAGCTTTAAAAGAAAAGAGAAAAAAACAATCTTCCCACATTCTATGCAGCTAGGAAAAAACACTAAATTTGTTCCAGTAAGTTTTACAATGTTAGAACATGTAAATTGTGATTCAAATACATGATCAGCACTTTTTAAGAGCAAACAACTTCATCAGCAACTTACTGATTATTTGGACACCGAATCTTGAAAGTTAACCGAGTGTTTTTTGTTTGAAATGTGGCTCTGAATACCAGTTTTACAACACAATCCAAGGTTTAGAAAGGAATAAGCAAAATAATAATCAGTGTAACCTCTTCAAACATATGCCTGCCAAAAAAGAAGACTCGACCTGAATCCTCAGATCCCACAGGAGTCGCAAACTTTGAGAATATTCTGACACTATGTATTATTTTCCTGCCATTTCTCTGTGTTGAAGACAGAAAAAAAACCCCAACAATACAACACCAAAAAAACCCAAACCCCAAAAACAAAAAAAAAACCTTGAGAGTCACTGGAATGAAATCCAGCTGACAACTGTCTGTCAGTCTGGTGTTAGTGGCTAAAAGCTGCTTCATTTGCAAGGAACAGCAACTATGTCTGAAGAGGAGGCAAGAACACAGCAACAGGGAGTGGGATGAAGGATCTCAAATTCTGAGTGCCTCAAACTTCTGAGATTTCAGATGCTCTCTAGCCTTGGTCAAACCCTGCAAATATTTGCCCTAACAGATGTTCAATTGTTTGTTTGAACAAACGTTTGTAAAACATACTGAAATCATTATTTTGTATAAAGATGTTACATCACTGTCTAAAGTGGTAGTTATTTCAGGGCTAAGAGACAATGCACTGTGGCTTTGATTCAGAATCAAGTATTCCCTAACACTGCTTTCAGTGTTAGAAGCTCACTTAATAGATCAGATGGTGAAAGGACAGATGAGCACAATCTATCTCTACATTTTTTGCTAAGATCGTGACACGAATCATAAATTCACCAGCCAGCCTTATCAGTATCTAGAAATTCTCAATTTATCAAACATCAAAATGTCACCACATTTTAACTCATACTATATATTGGTTTTCCTTCCTTGTCTGCACTTACTCGGTATTAAGTTTCTGAATTAGCACAAATATATCTTAAATATTTTGAAATAAAACTTGTAAGGCTACTGAAATGCAAACATTTGAACTTCAGACACACAATTTGCTTATATTCTATTTCCAGGTATGTGCAGAATTATGTAAAAATTACCATGTTTGCTCTGAGCATAACCAACTGCATATAAAAGTGACTGTATACAAGTGAATCATACAGCTACCAAGACTTGTAAGTCTTACCAACTGCAAAGTTAACTTTCCAGCCCTGGCAGTGCTACCATCACCTCTGCCAGAGTTAATATTTGAATATCAAAGATCTAGCTCTGATTCAACTTAAAAATGGAAGCTTTTGCAGTTCCAACAGAAGTCAAAACACAATAACCTGTCATACAATGCCTGTAATACTTAACTGAACTCAGCAATTGGTCTTGGATTATTCTAAATTGAAAAAAATAAAAATCTACAGATGAAAAATAAATTACTTTTTACAGCAATTTCTAGAGAAATGAAGGCATGCCTCAAGTGCTAGGAATTTAAGAGAAGAAAAATTAAATTAACCATTAAAAACCATATGTTACTTTACAGATTTCATACATAAGTCTTTATTCCCTATAGAACAGTCTAATATCTTACCTAAAATCATGCAGTAGGATGTGATTATGAGATACTAAATATTAAGTACTGAAAACACAAATGTATTCTGTTAGCTACTATATTAAATGTGGAAAGTTTTTAACAGTTCAAACAAACTGTCTTTCTAGAACATGGCCTTATAAAGAAATTATTTTTAGTTTAGGCACTTTGAAAGAACAAGTGTTCTCTGCAGTCAAAATTTTATTGCTTCAATTTGATTAGACTTTTGTTTCAAGTAACCAAACACAGTTGTGTAATCTGGGCAAAGAACACCAGTTCCTACCAGATGTCACTACTTAAGGCTCACACATCAAGTGAAAATAAGGAATATCAATAGGTTGAATTTTAAAGTTGTTCATTAAAAAAAAAACTAAAAAAAAAAAAACAAACAACCAACCTAAAACAAACCAACCAACCAACAAAAAACTATTTTAGGCACAAATAATATGTAGGATTGCCACCTTCATTCACACTCCTTTACCAAAAGCCATCCTCTCTGGTAAAGATCTATTTAAATACATTAGTCTAAATATAGCCCAAGTAACAGCTAGCCTACACCCTTCCCCTAACTTAGTTTTGCCAAAATAATTTGGTAGAGTTTAAATAGCATCATTTAATTCAGGGTTTCCTCAAAACAGATTGTCCTATCTGTGGCTACACATGCAGTTATTGTGGACTGTAACAGTAGGGAAGGACAAAAGCAAAGAGCTTTGTAACTCGGTTTAACTGCAGACAGAAAAGCACAACTGACCTAACTTGAAAGAGCAGTGGCTATTGTCACAGCCAGCCAGCTCCACACCTCTGCGGGGTCACACGCACAGCAGAAAGGGATCAAAGTGTCCTCTCAGTCCCACTCAGCCACACAAGCAGTGAAAGCAATTGCCTGGCTGGGATAGCACAGGCTAGTACTGCAGTAGCACTCACCTGCAGAAGTAAACTCCACAGTATGAGTAAATGAATAGTCTGCTGCTGCTGTACTTCTATTTTTGAGACTAAATAATCTCTCAAGCATTCAATTACCTATTATATTATGCAGCTATTCTATAGATTACACCAGGTTTGAGCTCCTACAGTGCTGTGATTGACACACCAGCAGCAGCCTTGAACCCCCACCTCTCTGCCAGGGTTTCTCTGCAGGGTTAACTGGGCGAACAGACACCCAGGCTGAGCTATCTCACATAAAGCACTGAGCTATGTGGCCCTGGGGCTCCATTTCCCCTTTGAAATTACACAAAGAATCTCTTACCTTGCTATGGCACAGCATCACAAGATGTGGGGGCTGTAGGGTGGTTTAGTCTGCATCTGAACTGAGAAGTCCAGGAGACTTTTGGACTGGTCTGTGACTCAGACCATTAGCTCAGGTGTCAGGCACCATTCTCTGCAAACTGGTGGGAAGCAGTTTCATGAGTTTCATTATAAACCACCAAGTGGTTTATAATTTCCTCTATTTTATTTCTTTAAATTATTCATTATAAATTCTTGATGAAAAAATGAATATATTTATAAAGACTTATTTCATTAACAGAAAATGTGATCTCACAGAATTTTAATTTTCTTCCACACAACTGTATGCACAAAAAAAAATCCACTAAGAAAAGTCTGAGAGAGTGTAACTTTAAAAAGACCTATGCTGGAGTGATACTGCCTTTCCTCAGTGCATTTTTTACTTTCCCTCCCAAGTAAGAAAGTAGTGAAGCAAGGTAAAAGCAACAGCTAAGAGAAACGCTTTATTGCATCACGTTTATGACAACCTGAAATCTATTACTTTCCCTTATAAACTCAGACATAGCTTGGCATTGACTTTATTTTGAACTCTTTCCATGTGATTAAAAGCTGAAAGACTTGGAGAAGTCGGGCTGGACTAGACATTCTCCAGTGGAAGAGCACTGGAGTACTGTCTACTATAAAACCTGGATATGTAACAAAGATAGTCCTGAAAACTAAAAGCAAGTTGTATTCTTTTTTAAATAACTAATAATACACTTCAGTATACATATTTGATATTATTTTAAAGTGACAAATTTATTAGCATTTAAAGACTGAAAGGACAAATGGAAAATATTTTACAGTACTATTTGATTTATAGAAAAATCTTACAAGATGACATCTAAGGTTTTAGACACTGTATCTTCTGCTGTATGTTCACATGTGCAAATTTTCAGCATACTGTATGCTAGTGTTATATACACACAATTCTTCTTCAAAGAGGGAAAAACATCACTTCAAAGATGTGTGATAGGTAGTGTAAACACTAGGGTATGAATTTATTTTGTACAAGTTCACATTTGTAGCACTGGTCCACAAATCAAAGAACAAGTGCTGACCACAGACAGAAATAGGATGTTTTTGGTAACAATTTAAAATTAAAAACAAAGAAGTCTTTAACCTTCAGTGAAATAAAAAGCCCTTATGATCTCCACATGCTACCATCATATTTACCATGTTTTAATTGTAAACTGCATTGTAGAGACTTTTATTGTCTACGAAGTATTATTTCACATCACCAGTACTCCTTAACATAGAATAAAGCTGCAAGAGAAACAATAATGCTCTATGAGAAATCTCTTACTGTAAATTAGATCAAAATTATTGTGGCTACTATTTTTCTAAAAACAGCAAAGCATGCTCAGAAGACATTTTTGCTTGTTGACCATTTTAAAATCACATGCTTAACATTTAAACATTAAGTTTACTACTTAACCAAAAGAAATCATCCTACTTCCTATTTTATTGCTGTCACTGAGAAACTATTACCTTCCTATCACATTAAAGCTTAGTTTCCTCCACCATAACAAAAACATCTGACAGCATTAACTTTATTTCTATCCATAAAAAGGATGAGGTCTTTCAGATGGTATTTTTCCAATGTATTCTGATAAAATCCTCTTCATAAAGAGAACTACTTTCCCTCTAATTAGACCCAGTATAGCACTACTCCTTCCTGACTATTGCTGTGGCTCTCTCATTTCCATGCATACCTTGAACTACCTCAAGGAGTTGAAATTTACACCAGTTCCAAATCAAGTGCCTTAAAAAAAAATGTCCAGAACCTGCCATAAGTTTTTATAGAGGCTATATTATTTTAGATACAGTAAATCTAAGATACAAAAATAAAATGCACAGGCTCATAAATGATTTTTATTGCATGAAATAATTGAGAATACATTTTGTATTTTATTTTTTAAGGTAGAGTTTCTCTGTGTATTAAATTAAGAGAGCTTTGAATAAAATGCCTGAATAAATCTGCTAGAATTTTTATCAAGTGAGATATATATGAAACCTGTAATAACATCTATTAAATTAAAAAACATTTTCAAAACAAAATGTTAGTATACGTTTTATTTAGATCAGTAAAAGAAACACAGATTATGTTATCTAAAGTTAAAAAGTTTATTACTTAAAATAATTGACTCTATAATGAACACTCCCCAAACCCTCCTGTCAGCCTGACCAAGGAGCTGTGTCCAAGGGTTAAGCCCCTGAAGTTGCCCAAGTCCCATTTCTACACTCTGAAGAGTATCAAAGGCCTGAGATCCAGATGAGAAGACAAAGGATGGCTCATCAGTGATTAAAACTGCAGGTCCAAAACCCAGCATTATTAGAAAACAGCTACACTTTTAAAAGCACACAGAAACAGGGTGTGAGGAAAGGGAGGAGGCATGGAGCCCTGAGGGTCTGGCACCTTCTGCCACTGGGCAGAGCACTTAATTTTCTTCTATGACTCCAGCTGGCAGATATGACACACTTGAGTGCCCCTAGGCAGAGGTGGGTAAGGAATTTTAAAAAATTATTTCCTGTGTATGTGCACATTAAGACACTTTAAACCAAAGTCTCCTGAACAAGACTAGTGCACAGCCATCTACTTCCAACTGCTTCCTGCTCCTTGGTGGTCTGTGGATTACAAGATCCAATGAGATGAGCTACAGGCAGAAACAGTAACCAAAGCCTGGGGAATAATTAACATCTTAAGATGTAGAGCAGGGCTCAATTCAAACTTTCTACTCTAAGTATACAGGTACTGCACAGAGCCTCATCCAGTCTTATAAACCATCAGCTCACTTCAATACAGGAATATTTCAAGCAAATTAAATAAAAATATATGACCCAAGAAGTCTACATTTCAAGCAGGAGAAATGCATATTAAAAAGCTACTACTGTTTTCTGACAACTGTGCCTCTGAAGTTTTGACTACAATTCTCCACCTTCTCCTACTTGTCTTGGATTCACTGTGTACTATATTAATATCTGTATTTCCTCAAGACACAAATGTTACTTAGGAAACCAAAACAATCTGAGCAACAAATAGCACACTTAGTTTCTTATCCTGTAACCTCCCTTACTGTATTCTTAATTGAAGAATAAATGATAGTAATGCAATAAACTGCAGTGGTGATTTAAGTTCCTAGAGCAGTATGAAAGCCACAGTGCAGCAGAATTAGCAATGTTTTACCTACTGCTTTACTTTATAGGCACAAGACTTTCTTCAGTGCCACAACTGTGGTCATGGCAGTACACACACACACACACACACACACACACCTTTTTAGAGACAGAATCCATCTATATACTCTGACATAAATATAGTATTAATTGGAACTTCCATATAGTATCAGTTGACTTGGAGCCTTGAGTTACCTCATAATATTTGCTTTAATAAAACTATACTAGGTTGAGCAGAAGCATCATGTAAACCAAGCTTTTCAAATTTGGAATAATTTCTGCAACTGCTTTCTGAGCCCATTCCTGCTTGTCAAGTCCTTCCTTGTGTATGTGTAGACTCAGCAGTCCAACAAAGGTCTCACCAATCACCTATCAACTCTTATTTCCCAGCATAACTCAGAAAAAAAAAAAAAAAGTTAGACTTTCTAATGTGATTCCAGGTCCTTTTCAGCATCACTCCCTTACAGACTATGGTCCCATTATGCTAAACTTCTGAACAAACACCCTTCCTTTTACACGTATGATGTGGCATTTGAATGCAAGCCCATACAGAATCAGAATGCTTTGGGTTGGAAGGGATCTTTAAAGGTCAGCTAGATCAACATCCCTGCAATGAGTAGAGGCATCTTTAACTAGATCAGGTTGCTCAGAACCCTGTCCAGCCTGATCTTAAATGTTTGTCAAGACATTCAGTTTCAACACAGAGAGTGGACTTAGCCTGGCTACTACCCGTGTGCAACCTGTTAGCATTGGCTTATGCTCAAGTCCTGCAAATTGTGACTAATGATTAGTGAGCAAATCCATTCTGAGCTATGTACTTCTACTTCAGGGACTCCTTCTACACATATCTATTAACTTAGCAGGTCTGTACATGTGTTCTTTCTATAAACTAGTCAGATAATTTGAAGAAAAGCAAATCCATTTTTCACCATTATTTTACACTGCTCTTCTATGGACACACTCTCCTCATGCTCATTTAATCCTCTAGGAAGACTGATTTAAATCAGGTCTCTTTTTTGGCATAATTGAAGCCAGGAAATGATTAAGCTTACTTTCTTCTTTCCATTAACAAAATATTTAAATGATGACAGCATACTGAAGAAGCAAAACCAGGGACTGTAACTCCTAATTACTGCTCCCATTTTCTACCATCTTAACTTTGAAGCTTTGCATCTCTTCCATGACATAGAGCAGAAATAGGCGTGAGTGGTGATTCTCCCTCTAGAACAGGGAAAACTAATTGACAGCCTGAAGGCTGAATCCAGCTCCACATGAGGGTTTTACTTGGCTCCTTCAATAGCCTGGAGCAAGACTGCACATCATGTACTAAGCTAGAAGTTGCTTAGCCACGAGGTGAGTAGAAAAAAAAGAAAAGGGAGTAAGGAGAAGTAAAAAAGTGCAAAGAACAAAGGAGTGTGAATGATAGCCAATGGGCTAAAAATAGAAGTGTAGCCATTCTAGTACTTTCCTATACTATCACTGTATGGTGAGCTAGTAGCACAGAGTAGCAGCACTGGAGCAGTCCGTGTCCTTCACATGGTCTGCCCCAAACTGGGCTAAGTCAAAGGAGGGATCAATTCCTGCTGCACTGACTTGAGAGCCACAGGCAGGTTCTAGAGCCCACATGCCTTTTGTAACAGGTTTTTAAAATATTTTTTTTTCTAGAAATAGTAAATAATTAGGGTAGACTAAGAGTGAACCAATGCCCCACAAACTGCTACAGGAAGGCAGAGCCATTCCTGCAGGGGACCTACAATCTCAAAGGGAGGTCACACTGCTGTAGCAAAGAGAGCATCTGCATATTCCTGGTTTGGGCACAAAGTCCTCTTCACATCCACTAGGTATTAAAGAGAAATTAATTTTAATTTACAGGCTTTCCTTGAGCATCACTGAAATTAAAATCATTGACACCACTCTGTTTCTGCAGTAGTCCCAAGTCCATGCACTAAACTGAAGTCAGAAAGAAAATTGTCCCTGTATGAGGCTCTGCAGCACATCCTATAGCACCTACTAGGACTTCTCCTTTGTAGCTTTCTCTTTCTGGACAACAGAGGGTTAAAATATGCAGCCTTCTTGATATATTCTGTAATCTAGGAGCAGCTGGCAGAGAGAGAAAAAAAAAAAAAGTGGCCCATAACCACAGGCAATCAGCAATCCAGACTCTAGAGGAATAAATCCATGGGAGGAAAATTGAAAATTAAAACTTAGAGAACTAAATTTATATATCTCAGAACCATCCAAAACAGATAATTTCTGGAACACTGCAAAGGACTTCCAAAGTTATTTGCAATTAGTGCTAAAAACAGCTACAAAACACTTCAAGTAATCCTTAAAGCAGAGTGATGAAGAACAGTCTTGTGATGAACAAATGCAACAACGAGCAAGTTCTCAATCTCTCCACGACTGGCAGACGTCATCGTGACCCTCTGAGAACAAGATTTAATTTCTTTCTGCCACACTTTTTCTGTCTAGAGAACAGCAATAGTAAGACTGCTTTCCTTTCCAAGTATGGGCACATCTGTATATTTATAAAATGCTTAAAAAAACTGGATGTGAAATACCTACACATAAAACAGAGGAGTGCAGACTTTTCAGGGCACTCTTGCAAAGGGAAACATCATGAAGTAATGCCAAGATACCCAAATTTAGGTGTATGTATCAATTCTCTTGCTTCTGAACCTGGACAATAGTTACTAAAATTACCTGTCCTTTATGATTTTAGGGGTTGGCTTTTTTTTTTTTTTTTCATTTTTTGGAAGTGATCATGATTATTTTTGGTTTAAAAACCTAATTACTACAGCTAGCATTTTAAGATGAATCAATCTGCAATGCCTACCATTATACCTTTCATCAACATCAAAGGATGAATAGTGAACAAGTCACATACCAAAGAGATTGATTTTGACACATTTTACTAGCTAATTCCTTCTACCAGCTAATTCTTCGATAATTACTACTACAAGTCTAGCACATCATAATTTATAAGGAAACTTTACTATGATATCAAGTATGTTGTCAGAAATGCTAATTGATGTGTATTTATGAAAGGACACACCTTTCGACTGTATTTTAATTTATGTTTACACAGAAGGTGGTACATAGGTAAGTTTTAATATATTTTAAAGAAAATTCATCAGTTAATAAAACAAAGTCATAGCTATTAGAAAGAGCAATCCAGAAGAAGATATAGTTTTACAAAAAAATCTTAGTAAGCTCACATTATCAGTGGAGTCTTTCCTGTCTTAAAACCTCACCACAAACTACACCAAAGAACTAATTCCACTAATAAAACTGGAGCCAAGCAAATTATCTTCAGATAAAGATGTCTACGAGAGAGACTTGCTAGTGTCTGATGAACAATTTAAGAGCAGCACGGTATTCAAGGAATTTGGTTAATCACTGCCATCTTACTCTTGTGGTGGTTTTAGTCTACATGTTCTCTATATTTTAGGGTAGAAAAATATTAAGTTTTTTTGGAATTAGAGAAAAACCTGCAGGTTTTTACTAAACATTCTATCTGTAGTATAGTTGTTGAGTAATAAGGCATTGTGCTGAATACCAGCCTTTTAACACTAACAGTTTCTGCCAGTAAAGCCTTTACTAATAGGAACAGAGAAACAAAAGCAACCAAGAATGCCTTTACATCTGGAAATTGTTACAGAAACCAAAATGGTAACTGTGTATAATAGCACACTGACATAACCATGACTTTTTTCTTTCTTTTTTTTTTTTTTTTTTGGTAAAAAAACCTAAGGATTATAAAAAATATTATACATTTTGCCTCTATTTTTTATTACAGATTTTTGAAGTTGTAAATTAATTAAAGGCTTGTTCTTAGTGTTTTGTGGTGGGGTTTTTTTCCACTTTATTATGAAGTTTCGGAACTGAATGATAGCACACAAGTGAAATACTAAATTTCCATCAAGTCAGGTCTAGCACACAGTTCCCCCCCAGTCACTTCTGATAGCACAGAAGCACAAAGAAGCCCAGTTTGGAAAGTCCACATGTGTTTAATCTTTGATTAATTGAACAAAAACCAAGCGCCTCCAGACTTATTTCTTTTAATCATGGGAAAGGTATCTTTTCAGTTGCTTTGCTAGTAGGACAGAGTCAGCAGATGTCTGTCTGGTCTAAAGGGAATTTCTATTTCTCTGGAGAGAACAGTTTAAATAGGAAAGGAACAGCCATATGCTGACTATGCACTGCTTAACAGATGACGTAGAGAAACATCTTCTACCGCAGGGAGTGGAACAAGGCACTTTTCAAATTAAATTTCTTTCAAATTCAAAGCAATCAGCTGAAGTCAATTTACATACAGGATGCAAGTCAGACAGTTCTCATCAAAACAGCTCACAAACACAAAGATGCAAATCTGTCTTTCAGCAGCATGATTATTAAGAAAGATTTCAATGGGATGACAGTAAAAAAAATTTAAATCAATTTCTTCACAATTTTAAATGCAGATGATACTTTTACTTATGAGTGATTCAAAATAATAGTAATAAAATATCTCAGTGTGAAGCATTTGTTAAAGGTTCTGAATTCATACACAAAATGGTTTTGCTATGATGCAAATTCATCTCCAAATCTGGCTCAAAAGCAAGTCTTTCAATACTTCAGGAAAACATGTTTTGAGATGTAGCATTGGGTAAAAAAGTATCAGAACCACCAGTGAATGAGGATCACTAGTCAGCATTTTGTGTTTTTGTCATTTATTCTCTTGCCTATATCCTTCTGCCTACAGGTTTCTCTCCTATATCACAATGTACAGAAATGTAAACACTTAGAAAAATAGAAATAATCTCCTTCACTTCATAGAAGACAGCAATGTCTTCATCAAGACACCTTGGGGGGTTTGAGGGAAGGAAGATGAAGAGTTTAAAGTAGAGACTGAGAAAAATATACTAAACATTCAGTAGTTGAAAATGACAAAACCAACTCCCTTGGACTAGAGGAAGCTCACCAACCAGACTCAGATGATGGTCTCAACTCATCTGAAACTTCCATCAAGAAGCTCCCTCTGAACTCTGGGGCTCCATTTTTCACAGCCCATGGGGCATACAGGCTTGAGACCTATCAAACAATGTCAACACCATGGGAAGGGGAGTATGCATCTGAGACTGAAAACAGACTGTGGTATCAAAACCTCCATTTCTTTCATGCTTAGAAATGCAGGGCCCTATAAAACTGAACAATTTTAACTCAATTCTACCCCCCACACTCTCCCCTTGAAATAAATGAGCAACGTTTAAATCAGCAAGGCAAAGCTTCTATCTTGTTCTAAGAACCTAATCTATCTCCAGTTCTGGTTCAAGGTTTCAGATAGTTTATTATCCATCACCATTACACAGAAAGAATGCCACCATATTCTTTGATTCATAAATAAGAACTAAATCGTACATTTTCTGAGCTGCTCAGCAATTTCTGGCAAGACTGCAAAATGCATAATTTCCTTGATCATCCCTCACAGCATGGCCACCATAACATCCTAAATTAGTCATCAGTTTAAAAATAATCTCTATAGTTATAGTATTATAACAGCTCAAGAATCCTCTTGGCTAAAGGCAAGCTAAATTCCTCTGTTCTGCACAGTTTCTGGGAAAAAAATTATGTAAGAACAGCTTTCTTGGATCACAAAAAGTGCTCATAGAGTGTATTATTTTGCTCTGACCTTGACAGGAATAGAAATTTGAATTGCATTGGAATCTTATTTACATGCTCTGTTTTCATGTTCATTGTAAGTCTCATATGCATCAGCATCTAGAAAAAGCTTTGTCACCTCAGTATCACTGTTATCCACTAACACTGACCTGTGAACTGCTTTGAGTACAGAATTAACTATAAGGCTCAAATATGTTGACATATCCTCAATAAAAGTCCTCTTAGACTGCTTCCAGAATATATTGTATTTTAGCACTTCAGATCTAATATGAAGGACATAAACAGCATAGGCTTCCAAATATGTTCACTGAAAAACTAAACCACTAATCTCACAACTGCACACTACACATCCTTCAGGGTTTTTTTTAAATTACTCTTGTGTACTCCAAAATACATGCAAGCTGTCTTTTAGATAAAACACATACCTTTCTCCTTTAAGAACAGGCTTAAACATAACTACAAAATGATAGTTCCAAATTTCTAAATAAAACTACCATTTATAAATAGTAGATTTTAAGATGCATTAACAGCACTACTATTAAAATCTTCTATACCTCAAGCAACTTTTGTTAATGCCATTGTTTGTGGTAAACAATGGTATATCCTCACTGTTTTTTTTTCTACATACAAAAAGCTTAGTTTCTTGTAAAACTGAGATTTATCTTTGTTATATATGCACTTCAGTATGAGAATTAAGTCACCTGTTTATCAGCAAGACATTAAAAACCCAAATGACAAAATCTGCAAGGTTGATCATTGATGCCAGCATGGCTTCCAACATTGATTCTGCACCATGACAGTCAGGAGGGCAGGTCTGCTAATGTAGCCTAACGTCACAGAGAATGAACATGCCATGAAAAAAACTGACAAAACTGACTGCTCACTGTGAAAAGGATATTACTGCTTTAAAACCACTTAGCAGACAGAGCTGTCAACTCACCCTGCATATAAACCTTGTGGTAAGTAACATTTTTCTTCTGTTTTTAAAGTCACAGCATAGCAAGCCTGTAACTAGGATGTTCCTAGTATCTGATGTGAAGTATTTGAAGTATTATCCATCAAACAGAAAACAAAAGTGTGCAAACTTTTACACAGCAGCTTATTTAGGGTAAAAATCTGTTATTGAGATTAGAAGTCACATACATGTATATGTACTTTACAAATACTTTTGAAAATGCACTGCTCTTAAGAAGCAAATCCATATGCCAATGGAAAATAAAACACTGTGATAAAAGTTACCCTAGAACTTTCATGGCAAAACCAAAGAAAGTTTCAGAGAAACATGATTTGAACTAGAGACAAAAACTGATCAGCAAACATAGCAAACTTCATTTGCATTTGATTTTTCTTAAATATCCTCAAGAACCTTAGAGCAGAGGAAGAAAGATGAATACACCCCTGCAGCTTGACATGAGTAGGTTTCTACATAATGCTACACAACAGACACCCACGAGATCCAGACATCTAATTTTCCTAAGAATAACTGGAGGAGAAAAAAAGAAAAAAAATTAAACAGGGAATCAAACTATCACATACCAATAACTGAAATTGTCTCCCTCAGGTACATCCAGTCACCAGACAATCCTAAGAAATTCAAGCATATGAAGCAGCTGCAGCCACCTTCCACTCTGCTAACGGGGAACTTGCCAGTTTGCCACAACTACTTCTATTTTTCTACTGTGAACACTTATTTTTGTTTCCCAGCTGTCTATGCAATAGCCAAAACTGTGTCTAAGCCTCATTGCAAGTATCAAACATGCATCCACATTGTGCTCCCACCTGAAAAAGCAGACATTTATAGAGAGAATGACCCAGTTTCATTTTGACAGGGACATGCCCTTTTTCAGGTTCTTTAGAACCTTTTGCCACTGGAGAATGTATCACTGGAAGGCAGTCATCCAAAAACAGTTGCATTCCTCAAAAAGAAAAAAAAAAAACCCAACCAAACCAACATGGAGCTAATTTAAGTAGGTCTCCAATGATCAAAAGGTTGAGTTCAGGAAGTCAAGAAGAGGGAGGAAAATGGACTTGTAGCTGCCAAAGTCTGAAAGATGACTAGAGGCAGTTACCTGGTTACCCCCTTGCACACCCTTTCTGGACTGCACTACTGAAAATTAATTCTACTGCAAATTCAGTTTTAACACATACAGCAAGACTCCATTTCAGAAATTCTGGGGGAACAGCATTGCAAACTCAGATGAAACAGTTGACAAAAAAAAAAAATTCCACCAGTTAAACAGGAGCTGCATCACTTAATTAATTAACTCGTAATTAAACTTTCTGCCGAGTTCTTATTTTATGCAAACTTACATCCTACCCACTTATGAAGATCTTACAGCTCTAAATTAAACTCAAAAAAGTAGTGTAATATTAAATTACAAAGCTACTTTGCACAGTCACATATCTTAGCATAGTTCTACTCATCTCTAATATGTCTGAGAAATTTTAATTCTTGATATATCAAGTGGCTAACTATTTGATTAAGGAAAGTTACAGTTCCTGAAACAAACAGAATTTAGTCAGTGGGTGTTTAAATACTCATTTTGTAGATTTAAGAAAGGTACCACTCTTCACCAGTCTAAAGGAACATCTTGGTTTTAAGGCTTTTTTGGAGACAGGAGTGAGGCATGGTTTCAAGCTGTGAAAAATATTTTTAGCTATATAAAATAACATTATGGAGAAGATGCAACAAATGACATGCTACAAATAGAAACACTGGATCTTCAAACATTTTGGAAGGTTCATTAGAGGCAGACATTAAATAAGAGACTTAATTCAATTTACTGATAAGAAATGGTATTTAGATAATTTTGATGGTATTAATTGAGGTCTAACATGATCATGACCAAGATACCTATCAGTGAAGAAAATACAGCATCCTTTGGATTAAGTGACATGCTTATCTCAGTCAAGTCAACAAAAAAAGGCTGATAAAACAGAAAAAGGCAAAACATGTAGCTGCAGTTTATAATGATTATAACATCATAGCTATAATGAACAGATTTTTAATTGAATGCAAATTTATTCCACCAACCTTCAACCCCTTCCTTGTTCCTTATCTCTTCTGTGCTATTTAAAGTGTTCTGGTGCTTTTGCACTGTCATATTGCTACCTTTTCTACTAAAATCATAACCTTTCCTGGTAAAATTCCTTGTCTATAATCTCCTGGTATACAGTTTTAATTGTATAACATTACACCTACAAATGTTATTTCCAAAAATAGATTGTGATCCCCACCCCCTTGCAGCACTGTAGCATTTCTTTTCTAACACTAGTCCTTGATGGAATGACTTTGAGCTGAAATAACTATTTAATGCTATTATTTTTTCATCTTGCACGTTGGTAGAGGCTTTCAAAAGAAATCTGCGATACCAGTATTTTGCAATCAGACCTTGTCAGACTCACAACAACATCACATGAAGATGACTCGAGGCAGTGGTGACAAACATACTCAGCTGAATTGATGCATGCCATAGCGCACCAACTACTGAAGCCTGCCTCATGTTTCTGGGTCCTGCTGAAAGACTGTCGAGGACACAATAACTCTGAAGAAATGTTTGAAATGCATGTAAAGTACATCACAAACCAAAAGACTCTGAAATAAGCACAGCAGGCCTGGGTGCTTTGCTGCATGGACAGAACATTAAAACCCATTTTAAGAATCAATGAGCAGTGCTATGAAGCAAACAGCAATTTGATAAAAATCAAAATCTCTTAACCATTAACAGCCACTCAAAATTAGACCTACAAGATACTGGATATAACACTGGAGAGTAACCAATCAAGCCATGATTTAAACGGGTTATACATTTACTGGACAACCATAGCTGCAGCTAGCCAGGCGCTGATTGCTTTTATCACTAAAAGCGGAAACAAGGAAACAGCACAGCCATAGATCTTGATCATGTGTATTTACTGTACTACGTGTGATGCTCAAGATCCTTCTGCTACAAGAATTATGGAAGTCCTTGAGACTGCCTGTGAATGTGAGAAAGACTAGGCAAAGGGCTCAAGTAAATGTACAAATTTATAGTTTATTTCCTTTGCCTTCTGTGAAAGTAATGAAAATCCAGCCCGTTCTTCTATAGTTATACACCAACGGCAGCATTTAACTCAGCTAAAAGTTGGGAGACTCACCAGAGCTGGATAGCAGCATGAATTGTTTAGTCAGATCAGTGTTTTCAGAGCACAAATCACCCTGCTCTGTGCTAGCTCTTCAGCATGACACCAGGTGAACAAATAGAGGTTACAAAGGAAGCCTGTAAAAGCAACTTAAAATAGATACCTAACTTTTGAATTGCCAGGTTTCCTCTCAAAGTTCAGTACCCCAAAACTGATATTTTTTAACTTACACTTGGCCCTTCATATGAATGCTTAAAATGCTTTCATGTGCACTCTTCCTCTAAAACAAGCAGAGTTTAAAGGGTGCACAGGAAGAAGAGATAAGCATTACAAAGTGATCTGAGCAGACCTGACTGCTCCTTCCGTTGGCCAAATACTTGGAACTAGAGAGATAATTTGTAGGCCACTTATTTTAGAGGAAAAAATAAATTGCGTTTCTAAATCTGCCATTATTTTTTATAGTGTTTATTTGTGTAACAATTCCAAACATACCCTGTTAGATAAAATCCCAGCTTTCCCGTGTCCTATTATACATTGCATTTTGCACAGTTATCTGGAGAGAAAAAAGCTTCTATCAATTCAAATTAAATATATACAAATCTAACAAACATTAAGTAATTATAATCACACGGAAGAAAAAAAGTAGTGAGAAAACACAAGTCTAAATTTCTACAATGAGATTACACCTCTTCTATTTTCCTATCTATTAACCATATAATTCCTTCATTGCTTTTAAGTCAGTGCCTCGGAGGCAGCTCACACTTATTTTTTATCTTCAAATAACATCAAAGCAAGCAGCTGTTACCCAAGCACGAACAAAAAAATTGCACTTACTTGCCACCTCCAGCGATGCGTTGTGACTCACAGCTTCCCCAAGGTAATTCCTTGCCACACAGACGTAGACCCCTTCATCTGGCCGGCTCTTGCGCCCGTGCACGATGCGTAAGAAGAATAGAGATCCGCTGGGCAGCAGCATGCGGTGGGAGCGCGGGTCATCCTTGTCCGTTTCCACTCTTTCCCCACCCTTGTACCACTCAATGGTGGGGGTTGGTCTTCCTTCTGCTTTACAGTTTAAAGTTGCTGGTTCTCCTTTGGAAACAATTAGATCAGAGGGGTGTTCGACGATTCGAGGTGGGAAATCTTCTTGCCGAAGACGGGAGCCTGCAAGATGGAAACACAAAGTTTTCTTAGGAGGTCATTCCCGGGTACAGTCAACTGTGTTTCACAATACAGCTACTTAACTATTAGCCTGTA
Organism: Ceyx melanurus; assembly: GCA_024611195.1. NCBI lineage: Eukaryota > Metazoa > Chordata > Aves > Coraciiformes > Alcedinidae > Ceyx > Ceyx melanurus. The sequence continues at coordinate 52,695 of JANHGL010001934.1, forward strand.
GTACAGGATTTACTAAGAACAGCTATTACCATCATTTAAAGTGGAAAAAGCCAACAATGCACTTTGTTGTGTGCAGGGTTCTACAAATGAATACATCCAAAAGCACAAACAGCAGGCAACGTGCACTAGTGAACTAAACTGACATGTTCCTGAAACACATCCATTGTATGCACTGATCTTATTGATCTACTCATGGAAATAAATTTATACATAAATGCATATGCGTATGTAGGATTATAAAATAGGGCTAGTTTTTTGTAGCTCACAACTGATATCAGGCCATCTCTACCAGCAAAACTCATACTGCTCTAATTCATAACAGAAGCCAGCAACAATTTGACCTTTAGGAAAGGCCATTAACTCGTGCAGTATCTGCAGACTAAGTCTAACATCTCCAGCACCCACAAAGTTGCTTTACTTTACTCGTACCATCAGCTATTTTTAGTAACTTGTTAAACACTACCACAGAGGTACAAATGCACAGAGTACCTGAGTGCTTCTTACACCTCCTGCCAGAGAAAGCTAGAGAAACTTTTTATGTTACAAAAATTTTACAGCCTCCCTTCTAGAGCTCTGATTCAACATGAGGTAACATTACTTGGAATAAAAGAATAGCACAGATAGTCCTCTAGAAAAGCATTCCATTTCAAGCAGATTCAAACTGCAAGTTGATAATTGGCATTAAACACAAATCTGTAATAGTTTGGATAAATATATACCACAGAAAAATATGTTAACTGATTGTCCAACAGTTCCAAATTAGGAATAAGCAGTTACCAAAACTTAGGGTGTTCTAAACTAACTCAAATTATTATTTTCCTTTCCTTCTTCTCTTTCTTGATATACAACTTTGCCATTAATGAAGTTAAGTTACTTTGGTTAATAGTTCCTGGTAATTAACATTTTAGTTGCCATGTTTCTTTATTAACACTAAAAACATAGGATTTGATCAGACATGAAAAACCAGAAAGAAATACAGCATCTATTCACTGCATGTTAATAGACCATAAAGTGGCATGGAAAAAGTGTAGGAGACAAGAAGAGGCGACTCCCAGAGAAAGCTCTGGTTTCAATCTATGCTACATGTTTGTATGCATACAATATGTATGTACAAAATAACAATAGTCTAAAATGTGAAATAAACTCTACATGAAAATTCTACATTTCCTTCACCTCAAGATAATAAATGCAAATTAACATGCCACTAATCAGCTAGTACTAACCACACATTCCCAAAGCTCTGGCAGTACGGCTTGACTACATTGAAGTGTGCTTGCATTCCGTATGTGGTAAAAGAAGATAGTTTTATATGAACATTACTTACTATCATATAATCATAGAATCATTAAGGTTGGAAAAGACCTCTAAGATCAAGTCCATCTGTCAACCCAACATTATCATGACCACTAAACCATGTCCTGAAGTGCCACGTCTACACAGTTTTTGAATGCCTCCAGGGATGGCGAGTCCACCACTTCCCTGGGCAGGCTGTCCCAATGCTTCACCACTCTTTCAGTACAGAAATTTTTCCCAATATCCAATCTAAACCACCCTTGAACCACTTAAGCCCACTTTCTCTTGTCCTGTCACTAGTTACTTGGTAGAAGAGCCCAACACCCATCTCACTACAACCTCCTTCACATGTCATATTCAGTATAAAACTGAGGGATTACAAATTCTTTAAAGCTTCACATCTGTTTATTGCAGTGTTTGAATTCTTGTGAAAATAGTTGTGGCACAGTCCAAGAAACTGGAAACATGATTTCATCTAATTGCTCTTTTAAGTAGCAGCATGAAATAATTAGTATGGCATACTGTAATTGGTGGTATCCTGTTTAATTTTATTTTTTTTTTATGGAAGACATGAATTATAATAAAAGCAGAGAATACAAGTTAGTTAGTTCCTATAACCCAGTGCTCTCATCTTTAGGGGAAAGAAAAAGCAGCTCTGGTTGTATATTTAATGGCAGATCCAATGTGTACTGCTTTTATTTTCCCCAAAATATCCCCTTGGGAAGGTTTTTTTGACAGGAAAATTACAGGATTGGTGGCCACTGCACAATTTATCTTGATAATTGAAGCTGCTTCTTCTCAATAAGACATAAAAGCAGCTTAAATAACTAGGCTAAAAGGAAAAAAAAAAAAGTTTTTTTAAAAAAATAAAAATAAGGAAAAAGTGTAGATATGTAGAAAGATTATTACTTGGTTGTCAAGGCCATTATATCCCTCAGCTGGTTGTCACTAAATGTATGGTTCATGCTCACTATGTGTCAGTCAACTAATCATACAACTTTTGTCCCTTTCTGCTTTAGGTATTTGAATAAAAATTTTCTAAAGAAATGTTATTTTATAAAATGAAGGAAAAAAACCAACCAACCAAAAAAAAAAAAACCCAACCAAACAAAAACAAACCACCAAACCAACACAACTATTTTAATGGACACTTCTGTCATTTTAACTTCTCCAGTGTTACCCAGCAAAGGCACTTAGAGTAGATGAATGCCAGGAGTTAGGGCTGGGATGGTCATGTCCCATTCACTTTATTTCTCTCAACTTCTCCCATTTTCCAATACTCTCCATATACTACTTTTCTACTCAAAAACACCAGACTTCCTGAACCTTGGAACCTGCAAGAATCACAGAACATTAGGGGCTGGAAGGGACCTAGAAGATCATCTAGTCCAACCCCCCTGCCAGAGCAGGATCACCTAGACTAAGTCACCCAGGAACACATCCAGGTGGGTTTTGATTGTCAGAGAAGGAGACTCCACAAACTCCCTGGGCAGCCCATTCCAGGGTCTGCCACCCTTACAGTGAAAAGTTTTTCCCTTATATTTAACTGAAACCTCCAATGCTCCAGATTGTACCCCTTGCCCCTTGTCCCATCACTGGGAATGAAGCATATAAAAATGGAATGGTTTGAAATTTCCTTTAGCAGTGTTGCAGTCTTACGTTCATAACCCAAGACATTAAGTAATTAATGAAGCCAGTAATGCTGTGCCTATTGGGATTTTCCCCAAACAGAACAGAAATTTCATTTTTTAGTTCTGCTTTGGCATAAAGCCCAAGAACCAAACTGCATTTAACTGATATTTCTGAAACACTCATTCGAAAACAGCGTTGGGTCATTGCATCACTTTGGACTCGGAAAGTAGGTCTTTGTACAGAGAGTTTTATTCACAACAGCTGTTCATCTCAGAGTAGTGAATAAATAGTCTAGGAAAAAAAAGAAAAATACACTTTACCAAAATCCTGCCATTTCTTTGCACAATCGTAACTGAACATGTCCATAAGTGCTTTAAAAGGATGCCACCTTTAGAAAAAAAAATAATAATTTGGGCAACAGAGTTGTTATCGTCCTGCAAGTGAGGCAATATTTGCACACTGGGGAGAAAAATGAATAGTTGGAATATAACAGCACTGTTACATGAGTTGATTAATGCCCACCCAGGACTACTGCTTTATTGAAATGCATTTTAAGATGTGTTTAATGGTTCCAAATACTGCTCTGGGAATAGGTCCAGGTATTTCCAATAACTTAGGTACCATAAAATGTGACAAGCAAGGCTTGCACTTTGGATCAGTAGAAGCTGCAATTCCCCAGCGTGTTCCCAATGAAGAGTAGCATCTCCTTTCCTATTTCTAAGCACACAATGGAAAACAGGTGAGCAAGATGTGACTAAAAAGAAAAGCACTTAATATTAACTGCTCATTCCTACCATGAAACCACTATGATGCTCCTTGAAATCTGGGGTTTTTTTGTTTGGTTTGGTTTTGAGGTTTTATGCTTCTTTTGGTTTTCTTTTTTTTCAGTTTACATCAGTATGGAAAGAAATCCCTTTTTTTTCCATCCTTTAATTACTATGGGAGTTCCTGTTCCTAATGAGAGATGAAACTGTCAATAAATGTTCTTTTTTCATTATTTCTGTTACTAAGGGATATTTTGGGGTAAAGCAAGTTGAACACAAAGTCTGATTATAAACTATAAAAAGAAATTTTGTGGGCCATAGCTTTTACACTTAAACTGTAGGTACTCAAAAAAACCCAACAAACCAACAACAAAAAAACCAACACATTTTTCCCACTTATAAAGATAACCTTGAAGTATTTTTTGGTGTTAAGACACCATGAATTACAATCACATTTCTGCCATGGCTATCATGATACATCAAAACCCAGTAATTTACTGTACACTTACAGCTGAAGAGAAACCTTGAATAACCACAGAAAGTCTAGAGTTTTAAGCCATGTCTGTCTGTTTGCCTCTCTGAAACAAGATTGGGAACTGTACTAAAAATGCCTCAAAATCAGACTGATTTTGTTCCTGCTTTTATATTGAGAGATGTCACACAAGCATTGGAAGCTACAAAGATTCAATTTACACATTACTCATATCCCGAGTTAGCTGATGTATAAGCTAAATAAAAAAAAAAATAAAAAAATTATACATCATGCTGGTTTAAAAAGATTGTTTCTGTTTCTTAAGTTGCAGTAATTCTGGTGTATATGATTTGGTCTGAAAACCCATAAATTTTTAGGCAAAATCACTTCTGGAAAGATGTACAGCATCTTCTAGTTATTTAAATACTCTGCCTGCTTGTAATGTAATGCACACATATTAACACTCTTTGTCTTAATACCTAAAGACATATTTCCCAGGAGATATTAAGACAGACTAGCTCTCTGAAGTAACAACATTTAACAAAAAGAGCTGAAACCAGCGATAGTAAGAGTCATACATTCGTTTCTTAATCCAAAATTAAATACAGCTCTTCAAAATGCACTTGATCAAAATGTTTATTTTCAACAATAAGTTAGAACCAATACAGTATTTTCAGAGAACCTGTCAAATATTTTACCTTCCCATATAAATGCAGATTTATCACATACTTTTTTGTGTACTAAAAAGCCATAAATTCCTTGGAACAGCAATCAATGTGACATTCACTGCATGACAGATGACTGAAGGAATCTTTCTATTGCTATTTTCACCAATATAAAGATACGTCAAAACAGCAAACAAACTTTCACCTAAAATGAACTTCCATCTATCAGTGACATCAAACTTTTTTTTGTATTTGAGTAACTGTGCAGTGTTTTCCCTTTAACTGTGTTTTAATTCTCTGACCCTCAACAGGCCATAAAGTCTACTGGGTTTGGTTTTTTTGTTTCTTCAGAGGTTTCTTTGCTTGCAAATTCATATTGAAAACCAGAAATCTTTCGCATGTCTATTTCTTTTACAATTGTTTCTATTTACTCCTCTGCATAAAGTGTAACTTGATAATATTAACACACAACCAGATGAATGACATTACACAAAGAAAGCCAGGTTCCATCACTTCCTGAAATGTACAATAGTATGGGCTCAGAAGACTAGGCCTCAATGAGTTTTCTTCTCTGAGGAATGAAGAATTAATGCTGCCATTATCATCTATCATCTGATTTCCTATCCCAGGGCACGACTGCTGAAAATCTAGTGCAAAAAAAATCATCAAAAGCTTCAACCAACATCTCTATCAATTCTCCATCTCCTCAACTGGATTTGAGTTCTAGCTGTAATGAACATGGCAGAACAACTTGAACACAATCACAGCGAAGACTTTTGGTTATCATTCAGTGGCTATCAAAGTTTTCTAAAAGTAGAGTCTGGAGAAGTTCTATTAATTAGGCCAGTGTATTTACTCTTACTTAAACATTAAGTTATCTTGCTCACCTACATCTTTGCATCCCGAATTCTCAAGCTTTTGAGCTCTGAATCATGTCACCAGGAAAGCTCTCTGGAAGAGGCTAATGAAGGAAAGCCATGTTATAGTGACTGTGGTAGAAAACATCACCCTTTTACAGAGTGGAGAAGCACACAGTGAAATTTCTCCATGACCTCATGGCTGACACAGGGAGGTGTTCAGGCAGCAAGCAGACTGCTACGTGCCCCAGGGAAAGAAAGGCAGCCCGTGGTACCTGCTACCAGAGGCACTCCCCAGCTCACTGTGGCACTCTGCCAAATGAAACATACAGGTAGAAATGGAACTAAGAAAAGTACAAAGGGCTTTCATTTTTACTATACAATCTCTAGATTGCTGAACTCGCCTGTCATTTTTGTCCACATAAGCACCATGCCTTTGTGATGAAATATTCTACAATATGTACATATACACATATATACATACACAGTAAAAAAGTACAATCAGTAGTGTAGCTTTTCATATTTCTATCTCATTTTATACTACAACACAATCTGCAATCAAAGAAAAATTTCAAAGGAAATACTTTCAGAACAAATCCAAGTTTCAAAGCACGCTGTAGACACTAACTTCAGTCCTCAAGCATGGAAATTCCATTTAACAGCTCTATTATAAAATTTACAGGAGGAAAAGCATACTTCATCTATTTGTTACTAATAAAAGAAATGGTAATAAGAAATGTTAACAGAATATTTTTTTTTGAATATTCATAGTGAATTCTTCAGCAAACCTCTACCTAATGGCTTAAGTGTTCAGCAGCCTGAAACACATTTAAACTCGTGAAAGTTTCTGAGATGTTCTATAAGATAGGTACACTCAAGATATTTAAATAGCACCGATTTTGGACAAGCGATTAACTTTTCCAAGAAAAAGTACTGAAGCACAGTTTTAAGGATGATTGTCTGGACTCATTTATACATTAAGAAAACAAAATATCTGAAGTGGCCTTTTAAAGGATTAGTAACAAATCCCTAGAGGAATGCAGCCCACCTCAGTCTGTTTTCAACCTTAAAAGAAAATTCAGACATATCCACAACATAAATGAAGACAATGTTTATACCTTACATGGAATGATAAATGTGAAAATTCTACAGATAAAGAAAAATGCTATTGACTCTGCCTCCTGGAGAGTGTAATGGAATGCAGAATTAAAAACAAAACAAAAAAACTGCAACAACAAGAACAAAACCAAAACAGACAAAATAAAACAAAAAAAATAGGTTCAAGAAGGGCAGTAGCTTATGGTTGTTAAGGATGAGATTTAAGAGTAGGAAGAGGATTATTAACAGAGTAAGTTAGAAAAATACAATAAGTCTGTTTTCATTTTTCGATATTTAAATTATTTAATTATTCTATAATTATTTCTAATAGCT
>JANHGL010001934.1:59908-87841 GCA_024611195.1 Ceyx melanurus
ATTTCTAATAGCTAGTTTGACAACTAGGTTTTGAATTACTAATATAAGGGGTTCTAGTGAAGGTATCAAGAGTGCTGATAGAGAAATGGATTAATATTCAGAGATCAAAAAACAGGAAAAAGGAACGAGAAGGGAGAGGTAGGAGAAAGACAGTGCTACCTAACCACAAGGCCAAGCTGAAAGTAGTTGATAAGTGTAAGAAATAAGCAAGGGAAGACAAACAGATTTCAAGAATTCTGTAGAGCTGTGCAAGAAATACTAAAAAATAGACAATAAGAATGAAGCTGTATGATTTGAGAAGATAAATTGCATATAAAACATAAAATGCATAATGCATATAAAATGCATAATACACTACCACCACAGGCAAACTGGCAGAGGTTTGTGTGGTTTACACATATAAATGCAAATGATGATGAAACCTCAAAATTATTAAGTAGAATAAGTGTTAGAAAACAAGGGAATCACTGTCATCATCACTATGATTATTATTTCTAGCAGCAACTACTATGTGATGGGGGGAGGGGGTTCAAACAACAATGAAAAAGAGGTTCTGCCCAGAAATATTATCCAAATTTTTGCAACTCTATGGGTAGATTTAATGAGGGTTTACCCATCTGCACAGGTCCTGTTCCACTGTTTAAAACTGCAAGTGGAGAAATAACAGCAAGAAACCTGTATGAAGTGGGCAGCTAGAATCAAAGAATTTAAGTATCTATGCTCCCTTCAGCAAAGTGTTTTTCTCCAGTTTGTAAGCTGGGAGAAAGGTATTATTCCATTATTATCGTTTTACTTCCAATGAACTTTTACAAGGTTGCAGAATACTGAGAGGAAAAAAAGCAACTTATATAAAAAATACTGAATCCCTAGTACAAGCACTTAATCTTCTACTACCTAGGATTATGGCAATGCTTCCCGCTATGCACAGAAGCTACCTGTTCACGAGATTTGAATGTTCCTCCCTAAATTACTACAAAGTAGACTAGTTTTAATTGCTACCTTCACTCCCTGCCTCCCTCTCTCCTTCCTCCCATTGCCACACCATGCAGAACTTGCTCAATCCCTCCCGAGAGCTGAGAGCAGGCTTGGATCTTGACTGCCAAACACAGTATTAATCACTAGAAATGTATGCTGTTCCAATAGATACATCCATCTGTGTTATAGCACAGGTCAGTTATCAAGCATGACTTGAAAGGTGGATGCAGGGAACTAGGTTTTGTTCATTTTCATCCTTGCAAAGCACTACCCAAGGTTTTAAGTGGTCTCTTTGCAATATGGTTTTCAAGGCTAAGCTGCCTTTTTGTAACATTAATATGAGTATGGCATAGTTTCTAAGCACTAAAAGGCAACCAATATACAGACTTTTCCACTTTATGTAAACAGCTATTGGAAACAAAACCCCTCAACCTAAATTAAGGCTTCCTGAATAGGCTGAAAGCCTTCAGTGGGACTAATTAGACAGAACCACTAGGCCTTGAGGCTCACAGCTGCTCACCAGTACCCTCTGCGAAGGATGAGAATTAAATGCATGGTTAGAGGTTTAAATTGATTCATGGGTACCAGTTGTCCCTTCTCTACAGGTAGAGCCCTCATTTCAATCTTTTTATTTTCTAATATATCATTAGATGACTAATTAAAGGAATTTTGAATTACAATTAATCTGTCATTATTTAAAATTCTTATTTAAAGAAATAGGAAATTCTCCCTCAGTGCTCTGATCACAAGCAAAAGCTAAGTGGTGCTAAAAGGTCTATTAAAATGAACAGGTCTTTTCTTGAGAGACTGTAGCACAAACTGTCAGTCCTCTGTGCATTACACAGGAATTCTACTCTGAATTAGTTCTATAATTTTGTGATTGCCGCAAGTATTTGTAAGGCTGCATATCTGCATTAGAAACACCACGTTGGAATAGCTACAGCACTTTATAAAGAGAAGTGAATTATAAGTAGTTGAGGTACACAGTCTAGGTTCAAGACTATTTGATTCTTCATGTGGCCAGTGGTAAACAGCTCACTTCCAACACTGGTAGGAAGGAAACACTGGGGAAAGACAAGGAAGTCTTTATCTGCATCAGCTGCTTTAATCTTTGAACTAGGCACACCAGCACTGAAAAATATTACCAGAAAAAGAATAATTGAGTTATTGATCAACTTTGAAAATTATGATCTAATAAAAAATAAAGTAGATACTCATGTATAAGACTTAAAAGGTAAGAATAGGTGCCTCTAAAGGAAAGTGCCCCTAAAATATTTTAGTCCAAACCTGATGTTTTATCGTCAAGGAAAAAAAAAGAATCAGGCTTCAGGAACTCAAAGCTCTCAACAAAGACTGTGTGTCACTCAACCATATGTTCTTCTTTCAGCTTAAGAGTGAAATGATAAGAAGCCACACAAGGTCCTCTCTGGAAAGACCCCCAAATAAAACCACTACACAGAAACACCAAGTGCTTGGCCTTTGTAAGGTCAAAAAAAACTCAAAACAACAAACTTATTTCAACTCCAGAAGAGAGGCAGATATTTCAACACCTGTTCATCGAATCTACTAGCAGTCCAATCTGCTAACATCTGCAGAGCACTATTTAAATACTACCACAAATAACGGAGAACTAAACCAGAAACCTGAAAACAGTATGCTAGGTGCAGAATATAACCAAAATGCTCAAAACTTTCTCTTCTCCTTCTTCCCTTATCTCTAATGGTGGTTCCATGCTGGTTGTAGTGTCATTTAGTCAACACTATGACACTGAAAGGGTACAGAAGAACTTTTCAGAATATCCAGAAAGTGCCAACAGTAACAGTTGAGCTGACAACAGAGATTCACAGAGATTAAATGCTGAATAGTTGTTTGTTTTGATGTTTGTTTGGTTGGGGTTTTTGTTGTTGTTTTGTTTTTTTTTCCTTTTAATATCAGCAGTTTATTATAAGTAAAAAAAAAATAATAAATCAATCTTAGTTGTAATCTGTACAATGAAACAACTGTTCTTACAAGCAGCAACTGCTTTGTGTAGCTTTACTCCCTCTGCAAAGATATTTAGCATATTAAACAGGCTATTCCAAAATAACAAGACAATACCACTTCTAAAGACAAGAGTAAGACTGGTTTTGATTAAGAAAAGCTGATGAATTAGCAACAGTGTTATACAAGTCTACTCAAGCTGGATTTCTATTTAAAAGACAAAAACTGAGACAAAGCTGAAAACTTCTTAAAATGTAAATCAGGATACATAGCTTTGAGAATGTAAATAAAACCTCTGCCTTTCTTATGTTTCAAGACAACCATTTTTCATGTGTTTGTTGTATTAGTTCTTAACTGACCATGCAGCATTATCAAGGAAGTTCCATGTTTGTACTGCAGCTCTCCAGGAAGTCATCTGTTCACTAATTAAAACAGGCACAGGGGACTGGGTTAAAGCCCAGCTACTGCAGCTTTGACCTTCTATTATTTACATGAACAGAGACCAACTTTTGTACAAACGCTTAGCTGCTAAAAAACCTGTAAAGGGAAGAACATCTCTTATTTGGAGGTAAATTGACAGCATAACGTAAAATGTTGACCCAAGCAAAGACTTACTAGAAAAACAAACATACCAGAAAGAAGACTGGGTTTCAATCAGGTACATACATTTAAAATAAAAATAATCAAAACAAAGACTTTTTTCATACATGAGGTTAAAGTACTCTGAAACTAGAAAAAAAAAGTAATGCTGCATTTATTTAACAGTCTTTTCTTCTAGTGCTGCAAGCTAAATGTGCTAATGTACACTCAAGCTGTCATTCTGTACACCTCATACACAGTGTGTTTCAGGTAATACACAGCCTTCTCCAAAGGTCTCAAAACTCCATTAATATTAAAAACGCAACAGGCCCTCAACATGTCTGTTCTTACCAATTAAAGTAATTGTTGTAATTGCCTTGGTCTTTGTAATCACATTAAAGCTACTGTTTTCTAAAGAAATAAAAATAAAGGTGCTAACAGACCTATTCTGAAATCATCAATTTACAAATTTAGGCAATAAAAACGTTCTACAAAGTACTAAGCCCTGGTATATGTCAATGGATTTGAGTGCCTAAACCCTTAAAGCTGATGTGAAAACTGTAAAACTTAACATACTGCTGAGAAAAGAGTGCAGGGAGGGTTCATTTGTTTTTTAGAAAACTCTAGCCCTGTTGGAGTACATCTACATCCATGCTAAGTCCAGTGGTTTACCTCAGCAAGCATTGACCATTGTAACACTCACACAGGTTTCACTGCTCAAGTTCTAACAACATGACATTGTGTGATGAAGACTAGAAGCAATAAATGACTGAACAGAAAGCTGTAAACCAAGTGTGCTGCATGCCTGCTTAAATAAATACTGTAGCTCAAGTATCACATCCTTCTTATAGTCTAGAAGTGCTCATCTTTGAACAAGACTGACGGGCAGAAACAGGTATGAAACAGTTTTCTATTCCTCATTTACTAAAGAAGAGATCTCTCTTTCCTTAATCTTTATAAAACAGCAGCTTAAAATTATTTGAAATTCCATCTGTAACAACAATAATCAAATACAGAACTGCAGTTCTTAATCTTTATCCTCACTTAAACAGATTATTTTCTTCCATGAGAAGTCACAGGAGTTTGGTGAGCCACCACAGATGCTTATAATCCTATACATTCCACTTGAAAACAGAACACAAACTTAAACCGCTGCTCTGAAGCAAATCCACAGATCTCAAATACCTTCTATCCTAGCTACATATTCTCAATTATTAATTGCAAAAGGAATAATCACATAAACATGTAGGATGGTTAGAGAACATCCCTGACCTTGAACAAAAAACCAAACCAAACCAAACCAAAAAATAAACAACACACAAACAACCTTTCTCTGTATACTTCGGGACAAAAAAAAAAAAAAAAAAAAATAATAAAAAAATCCTATTTTCCTGTTAGTGCTGTCAAAGCCCTGAGTGAATTACGAAAAATCGTTCCTTTTATGTTAAAAGTTCTCACAATGACAAGAATGAATGATCAGGGGACAGGAAGTAAAAAGATAACTAGTGCTAGAGACCATCTCCACACAACACTGCTGTGAGCACAGTGTGGAAAGCCTTGCACGCTTACTACTACTGTTCATCATAGGCCCCTCTCCCTCTACAAGCAACAACTGACCTGCTCTCATCCACTGATGCACAATCTCCTCCCCCCCCACTGAAGACAGGAATACCTATCAGTCACTCTACAGCATGTTGGCTCTCCACCAAAACAGAACTCTACTACTAACCACTGGTGACAAAAAAACCCAAAACTTCTGAATTAAAATAGTGATAAAGCTGTTCTTCTATCTGGACTGGGCTCTCTGTTACAAACAACAAATTTGGTTTGACTTGATAGAACTTTGGGCAAGCAAGAATGACCATGGAGAATGACCTTCATGGACACTGGTGAATGGCCCAGTGAGCCACAAACTCCACCACACGTCAGAATATCCTCTTTACACAAGCCTTACATTTTCATATAAATGTATATAATTGTCTAAATCATCACCATTAGCAACATAACTTGCCTAGAGCAGCATGATGCTTCTGCCAAACAAATGGCAAGACTGTGCAGTGCTAGTTACTACTGGAACATTGCATATCAACCCTTGCATGCTTTTCTTCTCCTCCCAGACACCTTCACACTACTCAACTACAGTCATTTTTAAAGAAACTGATATTCTAAGAATTAAGTACAATTTCACTCCCTCTGCAGAAATAGGTATTGCTACCATCAAACAGAAGTATTTCAGAAGACACACTATTAAATCCTGTTAATGCAACATTGGCTCAATCCGAAAAACATTATCTAAATACATCAAATAGTTTCCAAAAGAGCAAAACAATTGAAGGGAATTATCTGCAAAATGAGATACTTATGTTTTATTTCTGTCCAGATTGCCCTACAGCTTCTATACTGTGATAAAAACGTGCCAACATATAATATAATACTGGAGAACCAACAGAGAAACGTACTGATGTGTAAAAGGAAGTCAGGGGAGGGAAAGCTGGGGGAAATTCCAGCATGAATCACCACTGAGGATACTTGGGAGAGGAAAGGTAGCAGAAGAAAAACAAGAGGAACACAGAAAGAATTTATCCCATAAATATATTTTTCTATTGAAAACTAGACCAGACTTCAAAAGAGCAAAGGTGGATTCCTTTGACAGGTGGTGTCAATAGATCTGCCCCTTGGTCCCTTTGGCTGCAGTGCTATGATGGAGTTTGTAGAACACTGGTTAAAAACACAGCATATACACAACAGAAATACATTAAGAGTTAATGTAACATTCCTGTACATGACACTTTTACCCATGTAAACTACCTACTGTTGATGTCTGAGAGTTTGCAGTTTCTGATGTAAGAAACATGGACTTAAAACAAAACCCCAGAAGGGACAGCTGGCCTTAACTGAACACAAGCTCAGACCTAATGACTCTGCTGTCCCAGCACCAGTTTCTCACTGATACACCATTTAATATGAAAGTTAATGGTTGCTCCTGCTCCTCCATGCCCAACTGCAGGGTGTCTACTTCCTACAACTATGCTCTAACATTTTAATTATTCAACTCTTAATTCTTAAATACTTGAATTGTAAATATATCTGGTTTACTTATTAGATTTTACATTCCAGAAGCAATTGCTGCCAGCAGATACAAACAAGGTATTCCTGTAACTGAAAACACATGAATTTAGAGATCTTCACAAACCCCAAAACTAACTTGGTTAGTCTTCTAATGAGAGGAAGGGGTGAAAAACTCCCACCAAACAATAAAACCAATCCAAACAAACAAACAAACAAGGGAAAAAAAAATCAAAACACAAAGAAACAAGCTAAAACAAAACCAAAAGACACAACATATTTTGGAATTAAATTTCATCTTTTTAGCACAATGTCTTTTCATAGTACCTGATAGGTTAAAGATACCTAGAATCTGATAGAGAAACTAAACTCATTAGGAACAAAGTCAACTTTGTATTTGTATAAAATTAAGCATTAGCTATTAAGTGGCATCCACCTGGTTAAATCCAACATGTGTATTTATAATAATATCGAGCTATTAAAAACTAAATTACATATCTAAAACAGAAGACAACTCTCTTCTGCGTTGTTGGTCCACTGATTAAGCTGCAACAATAATGTTAAACAACAATTTTGGGGGCAAGAAGCTAAAAGTAAGTATTTGAATTCTCTCAAACACGTGGAACATTCAGAAAGCCACAGTCTATCTTGCTGCCCTACTTTATTTCTCTAACAAGAAATTTAACTGAAAAAGCAATAGTTGAATCCTGTTGATTTAAGGTATAGGCAGCTGCTTAATATAAAATACCAATCCTCAAAGAGGACAGGCATGTAGTTCAAATAACCTTGGTTGTTACCCATGGAAAAGGAATGCATAAGCCCCAAAAAAAGACAAGGTTTGTCTTATCACGGGTAATGCATATGGTGGGAAAGCTCCTTGGAAATCAGTCAAGATCTAAGAGCAAAAGAACTGTAATTTAATTAACCACAACAAAGCATTCCACCTGCCTAGCGCAAAATCTGAGTCATGCAGTTGCTGTTTTAATTATAAAAGATTCCCTGGTTATAACTATGTCTCCACTAGCATGGCAAATGTAACTTCAAGAGCTTTTTTTCTTCTCTTACTGTGCTGTTTCTGGAAGAATCCATAGGACACACTTTGGAGACTGGCATTAGCTCCTCACACAAGTATGTGGTCACATTCAGATTAAGGAAGTCAGATCTGCTTAGAAAATCAAAATCTGACCAAACAATACGTATATATGGAGCATGTGCAATATGTAAATTATTAGTGACACAAAGCTCCAAAAGTCCTTTGCAGTACTGTAGTTAGAAAAGATGCCTACCTTTGGGCTGCCCTTGAAGATGGATCCCAAACTGAAAGCTGCAAGCCCCTATTGCCCGTGGCAGGTTGCTTTTAAGACATTTATAGGTTGATGTGATGGAACCATAAGACTATTGCTAGAAACTATCTGTAAAATACTGCACTGACATTTGAGTTATAAAAATTCCAGATTATTTTTTTTTTTTGTCAACTATCCTTACTTGAAAAATAAAAGCTTTTTTGGCATTTCATGTTTTTTTGTATAAAAGGCTAGAGCAATGCTAGTTCTGTAACCAGTAGGTTATGTAAAATTTAAATTAACACAATTTTGTGCTGTGGACCAGCATTTCCTTTAAGGAAGGAGAATGAATAGGAGCAGTGTGCCCTTGTGCTCACAATGTAGAGAGATAAGAGATGAGGGTGTGGATGCAGAGAGAAGAGTGGCATTTCCTAAGGAAACTGTAGCATTACCATAGTGATGCTCCAATTAGTGTCTCATACAACAGATGTAGAGGCAATCAAACACAAATTCTTAGAAATGTGAATAGGAGAGTCAATGAATTGCTTGTCATTATATAAATTTATAAATGCCATTTTCTATTCTAATGTAACAGAAAAAAATAAAATTATAAACGTTTTCCTCCCTGAAGCTTCCCAAATTAAAACAAGCTGTTTACATGCACACATGAAAGATCCTAACTTTTTTTGTCTAATTATATATAAGCTTCCTTATTTTAATAATACTGTGAGACACTTCATTTTTTATTAAAGGATGAATATTTCTCAGAGAAAGCATTCTCCCCTTCCCTAGCATGCCTACACTTGTATTTGTAATGGTGAAGACAGGCAGTAGTACAGGATTAAAGGCCTGTCTAAAAGTTGCTGAAAATTGTCAAAACTATTGGCTATTCATGAGAAGGATGAATGTGCTAGGGGAAAAAAAAAGAAAAAATCATGCCAGGATAGTGTTTGCATGTTATGCAAGGATTAATCTAGTTGAAAATAAATAACTAGGTATCCTGCATACAAATATGTCTGTGATCTGGAAGAACAAGTTCATCCTTTCACCCATCTCACAGAAGGCATCTGCAGCAAGACAAAGATTTTGGAAGGAAGACACTTCTACCTTACTTTGGACAATTAACTGTCTTTTGAGTTTGGGAGCTAATGATCTAATAAATAATAACTTCATGCCACATAACTACAAGATAATTACACCAACATAGGTATAAACAACATAATTACATATTATCTTTAAGAAACATTCCTTATTATCTAGTAAACTCTGCTCCTTAAACATACTAAGACCAAAAGCTTATGTTTATGTTCAGGATACACCAAAATAATTCAGTAGGATTTATTTCCTTTGTACTAAAAGCCTTTGTAGGGAAGAAAACACAGGTGAAGACAGCTGCTCAAGACACAGTCATAAGCATCTGTATTTGACTATGAATAAATTATAAAGAAATACAATAAAAAGAAATCTAAAACTTATGCAAGTCTTGAAACCAGCAATCAAGCAGTAACTTGCTGTTTATGTACCTGTTCAAAATATTCTTAAACTTTAGCTCTCTGCCCTGAATTTTGTTGGATTGAAAACTCTTATTGTTATAGATTAGCCATGTTACCTATGCCCAAATGCAGTTCTCTCTCCACTCTGACACTTAGAGAAATAGGAATGCACCAAAACCACTTGGCATATGGAGCCTCTGACTTGATTGTTCTAACAAGTACTTAATTATTTTTGCATTACTTTATCAAATTCACAGACTTAACTTTGAAGTCTATTCCCATGACAAATTATTTTCATTTCCTAGAATGAAAGGAAGGAAAGAAGGAGTTTATCTTTAAAACTTAATGTAACCTCTGCTTACAAGGTTTACTCCTTAAGACTGTTCAAAGTGAAAAAAGATGAAAAAAATACAATCAGGATAGTTAAGATTTTATCTCTGTGGTGAGGATATCTTAAGACAGTGAAAGAAAAAATTTTACTAAATATAATCTAGAAAATTCTTCTTTTACTGTTGCTCCTAAAACTGAAAAATGACTTTTTTTTATTGTGTTGAGAAAATATGTAATGTTGTAGACTTCAATCATAAATATTATAATAAAAGTGATAAGATTAATAAATAAATATAAATGCAGTGAGGATAAATAATTATCATTTTTAATTTATTTATATTTTACACTAATGAATGAGATTCAAATGTACATACCCACGAGAACAACAAATGAAACCAGTGTTCTGTGGTTAAAGGAGATATGATTCTTTTATTCCTGACACAACATTCCTTCAACTGTGGGACTAAAGCCACTTCCTTATGATGGCAAGACAATACTGGATAACTGTGTAATTTTCCCTCAGTCTTGTTGATGAATGCAGTCTTGTTCCAAGGCTACACCCAAAAAGGTAAAATAGGATTTCAAGAGCAAATAGGTAGCTATTTTAATAAATCTTGTTCTTCAGATTCTATCCATTTTCCTCATGCAAAGAAATGTTTCCTCATAAAAACAAATGCAGCTTGAGTAGCATCTACTTTCCTTGTGTGCTCATAATTAAAGCTGGCCAATGTATCAACAGCCTAACACAGAGGCATTCATTAGCTCAACTGCTGAGTATTTTCCCTGACTGCTGTTCTCCTGATGGCTGGGAGCCCTGATCCTCTTCTGTGGCTTTCATGGCATCCTAATTAGTGATTTCTTACATCCACTTAAAAACAAAAACAACAAAACAACAAAAAAAGCCAGAAGAAAACCCCAAACCAAAAAAAACCCAATAAAAACAAAAACCCCAAAACCAAAACTCAAACCATAACACAACCCAGCCACAAAAAATATGAAGCAAACTCAACCTGACTCTTAAGACAGACCCTGCCATTGCATAAAGAGGGGGTCATTTACACTAGATAAACAAAAAAAAGTACAAAAAAAAAGAGCATCTTTACTCAGTCCATGTGAAACAAAAGTGAAGGAAAATTCTGCTTGCTTATCTAGAGTCCCACTGATTAAAATGTACTTAGTCCTTACATAAGACCTGCTGATACCCTGCACATTAGCAGAGGAGCAAGAAGTGATGAGTATTTGAAGAGCTGTTGAAATGTACAGCTTCCAGAAGAAACTATTTACAATTTTGATACCGTTGTCAGGTTCCAATTCAGAAAGAAACTCTGATTTACTTTTCTTATTTTCCCAGAATTTTTGCTCACTTATTAAATACTTTTAAGCCTATATGCTTACAAGATAGATATATTAAACTCTGGACCTGAGCCATACCCATGAAAACTGATGAGCTTTACATGCAGCCCTTGGGGGTGCAGTGGGGGTGTGGTGTGTGCTGCACATTAGTGCACTTTCTGACACTTTTCACAAATAAGGGAAACAACGTTTCCATGATTTGGTTAATTCACCCCTAAGTGCAAACAGCCCTCTACTATCCTGACTTGGTCTGTAATAACACAGAAAACGTTTAGGAGGACAGAATTGTGTGACACCTGCCCCAAGGCTGCCAGGCCATGTCACCTGGTACAAATATTAGTAAAATTACACTATCAACAATGACAATATTTATACCAGCTTCTTAAACAGAAATGGCTTTTGATCCTACTTTATCCCTAAGGGTATTACTTCATATAAAATGAAAAAAAAACAAAACAAAACAACAACAACAAAAACCAAAACAAAAACCAAACAACTTGGTATGTAACTTAAAACAATCATATCCTACACTACAATATATGTAAAGGCATAATTCTGCTTAAGAGCTGCCAGGGAACTATGCACATTCCATAACATACCAGATATATTATATAATACCTGACTTAAGAAAAATACATATGTATTTTAGAGACGTACCTTAACATGTTCAAAGAAAAGTTAACTCAAGCTGTAATTAAAATAAATCTCCATAAGCAGGGCAGGGCAAACAAGACGTCTGGATAGACTATTTTTAAAAAATAATTAAAAAAAAAGAACTAAGCAAAGCATTAAATGACAGCACAACCACACAACCAAGTCAAACCAAGCAATTTTCAGTTGCAGTCCCTCTCCACATTAAGCAATCTCAAATCAGGACAGAAGGAACTGCTGGGGAAGTCCTGCACAAAGGCTTGTTTCTGAATAATCAGATAATGTGTCATTGAGGCCCTATAGGTTTCTAACCCCCCATCTCCACCACCCTCACCATCCTGCCTGCGGTGTCAAATGCTGCTGCTCAGGCTGCTGACATCCAAGTGCCTTCAAATTCACACTGACAAGAACCTAGGAAATTACTTCCTAATCAGCAGGCACACAGCTCAGGGCAGACCTTTGGACCACTGCTGCTGCTGCTGTCCAGCTGGTGCACAAAAGACAAGAGAATTCCCACGTTGTGAAACAAAACAGGTACTTGGGCTGAAGGGAAAACCCCTCTTCCCTTTTCAGAAGGGAAAGCATGCTTAGGTTATCCTAAACACAAAACCAAGTACGAGCCTCAGTTCTCTTATGTATACAAAGCATTTCTCAGGTCTGGTAAAAAGAAATATTGAGGAATCTATCTTCATATTTGGCCATTTCTTCCTTTACCCGCTCTGAAGTCACAGAGCCAGCAGCTGAAACATCTGATAATTCAAAGACCCTCTTAGAGTCCCACCTAAAAATCTGACACAGTCAGTGAGGATACCTCCCACCTGACACTAACAACCATTCAAGAAAAAAAATAAATATTCCAATATGCTGATACCATTTGGAAATATCCAGGACACATTCCAGGCTAAACACTTCAAGTGTCTATTGCTGGGGGAAAGGAGCAAAGCTCCACATACTCATGGTCTGATTTATATAAGAGGTAGCATTCAGCATACAGTAATTCTTTTGCTAACTGCAAATCTTCCCCACTTTGTGTTTATGAATGCTTAAGTAGTAAAATACGGCCTTATTCCTGGAGCTATCTGATCACACAAATAGGAAGTATACATTAAAGAGTAAATATTTAACATAGTTATACCTAGTGCATAATAATTGGTATGCAAAGTACCTTGTGTAAGAAACTTCAATACACCTGCTTATAGAAGGAACCAAAGTACTGGGCAGTAAAAAGCTGCAAATCAAACTGAACAAGAGGAATTTCTACACTTCTGACAACACTTAAAACAACATTAAATCTAAGAAAGCAAACAATCCCATCAGTTGGAAGTGTCCAGTCTGGGTAACACAGAATTGCTAAGGACAATGACAACAAAACCCCAAAGAGTCACTTTGCATTTTCTTTCCTAATTGACATTTACTCTTCCACGTAGATATGGATGTATGTCGTATGCTATAGAAATAAGGGGTATGCTATAGAAATAGGGGATGCTCCTATTTTATGAATGGGGCAGGGCAAACATTAGAGGTCTCCACTAAAAGCAATCTTCAGTTCCTCTACCAAGAAGCTGCTAATTCTGTCGGTCATGCTGAATGATGACAGTTTTTTGATCACACCTATTCCTCAACCGAGCACGGATCACCCCCTCACTTTGTTAGTAAAGAGAGGATCTGGAATGAGAAGCTGAAGTATCTATTACTCCTTTATTTCCAAAACAGCAATAGTTTACAAACTTTTCATTGGTGAATAAAACACTGCTTGCAGAAAATGCAATCAAGTGGTAGGAATGTGATCTTCTAAGGAAAACACAGAGAAGAAAACCAAAGGAAAAGATCCAGTTTGAGTTTGCCAGTTAGTTGCTCATCTACTTGGGCAATTCCAGCTCTACTTAGAGTGAATTAACACTGGCTCATTGACTCCACTAGAACTACACTCCTTTAAACCAGTTAAAGCTAACCTACAGTAAAGAAGCATTTCACACCAAGAGCCACCTAAAGACAGTTCAAGCCAGGAACTGCAGTGTGTTTATTCCACATACTTTATTCTTTATTGTCATGCTGAACACTCATCTTTCTCTTCTCTTGAGGACCTGCAGCCCTCCTTATGCTGCAGCAACTGAACAAAGTGACAGCTTATACAACAACTGGTCAGCCCTGGCCAGCTCACAGCTGGTGGATGGATGACTAGAGAAAACTCATGAAAACCTGAGCAATTGCCATTGAAATTTCTGGGAGGGAGTGGTGCCTGTGCTTGCCAGACTAAGTTACAGAACTCCATTTTCAATTGAATTCCTAGGGGTTTTGCCAGCCATCCTTCTTTTAATAGTCAGAGACATGTTCTGTCTGGAGCTGTTGGTTCCTTCTGACTGGTGATGCACCATAATGAAAAGAGGCTTGACACAATGAAGAGTCAGAGAAGTAAGAAGGAAGAAGGAAAATTTGTGTAATTGAGAAGGGAGAACTCTTAGGATACCTCCACAGCCTTTAATTTATTTTCTACCATGCATACACGTAGGTTTGAATACATACTCCAAACCACTAATGAAGTGAAAGAAACAACAAAACCCTGCAACCACTGGTACTAAACAAAGATGTAATATACTTGGGGAGATATACAGCACCACTGAAGAGTGAAAGAAGTCTAAGCACATGAGCTCTGCAGCAAAAGAAATTAACACTCTATATATGCAATGCAAAATAAAAGTTCTAAGAACTGTCTCATTTTGAGCTTGTAGCAAAAACAGAGTACTTGTGGATTTTAAGGATAGGCTCTGGGAAAGCTCCAGAGATGTTTATGTACAAAGTCTGATACCACAGAATCACTCAATAGCAACAGGCACCACCAAGCAAGTATAAAATAGAAGCCTGTACTGCTTACTTTTGTCTCTTCACTTTTCCCCATTGATTGGCTAAACAAGGATATAGAAGCTGCACTCAGATTTTGATACCAAATGAGTGCACCTTTATTTTTTGTTGTTTTGGCATTGGGCTTTTTTTTTTACCTTTAATTAGCTGAACCTTGTTAAATCAATTCTTATACTTAGCAGGGCATGACATTGTTTACATAAGACTAAGTGCAAAACCCTGACCTCTGTATTTCCATCACGACCTCAGAGAATAGAGCCCCCTCACCCTACCTGAGTTCTTACAACTTTAATTACATTCAACAAGGCTGCTGTGCTTTAAAGGTATCAATTACCAAGACCAAAATCTGTTTGTTTTTATTCCTGTTAATCAGTTCCATTTTGTTTTATTCTATTTATGGACCCTGGTTTCTGCAGTCAGAATTTTTATCAGACTGGATCACTTCTTCAGAAGCAGATTAACATCTTCTTACACTAGTATACAGCCCTGTAAAAAGCACACCATTTAGCTTATTTTCCTCTCACATAAATGGTATCAGTCACAGGAATTTAAAAGAGCTTCCAAATTGCTTGCTTCTTTGAGAAATCTTAAAGGTGGGGGTGAGCACATATGGACAGGGACAGGTCCTACCTGTCTCATTACTTACAATTATAACATGATTAATTAGGCTGATCTCATTAAAAGGAATTTCAGCATTTCTGTACAGCTTCCCTCTTACTCAAAAAGAGTAAGTACTCTTGAACTTTAATCTTCAGGAATACTGTAAATCAGAGAATTGAATTAAAAGCCAAGGTACCAACACAGCTCTAGAACTATCTAGAATAAGAGCTTAAACACACTAGGAGAATTTCATTAGGGTTTTATCTCAGCAGATTCTTCAAATTATTTAATGGCATATGAGGAAATCTGGAAAAATGCATTAATGTTAAAAGTTAAGCTGTAATAACTTATTGCTATTATCATTTAGTTTATCATTATCACTTAGTTTAAAGCCATTATCCTTTCACTTTATGTTTAGAAGATGAACAGCCTAAAAGTTATATTAGATTTGGTTTATTTAATGAGACTTCTAAATTGAAATAAAACATGTTTCTTGAACTTAATGGCAAACTGCACAATCTTCACATTTTCTTTTCTTTACCACAAGCTACTTGCTCAGTAGACGTACAAAGAAGGTAGAAAACAGAGTTTCTTTGTTTGCATACATTTACTTCAAGCTGTAAAACTCATTCAGCCAAAATTTCACCTTTAAACCTTAACCTGACTTGTAGCAACATTTGTAGTCTCTAAAATTACACTGCATGCACCCAGACGGAGTTAATCACCCTTCACTTTTGATGCGTAGAATCTACCACTTAAACTCCAGCTCTTAAAAGCCTGAAGAAAAATATGTACATATCTGTGTCTTAAATCAGTAGCAAAATAACAAAACTATACCTAGCATTGCCCAGTTGAAAAGGAAAACAAAACAAGACGTAGCTCATGAAAGTTGAAAATAAGTGCATTTAAAGTCTTCTCAAAGATTAAATTCCCAGCACATGCTATTGATCAGACACCTGGTACTTTTAGGAAAAAAAAGACAAGTCACAGAGTAAAGTCTGACTCTATTTTTTTTCTGTAATTTAAAACTTTCAAAGGGGGAGAGGGAAAAAAAAAAACAACAAAAAAAAGAAACAGAGGACTGGATATAGCATGTTCTAAAAGCTGATGAGCTTGCTATCATTTTAAATGGCTGGCACCATTCTTTCTTTAAACAAGTGATCTCTGCTGAACACTTTGTTTATAATGTATTATGGCTCCCTTCAAATATTGTGCTAGTAGGAATCAGACTGCATTCGTTTTCAATCCTGAGTAATTTTGCTATCTAAGAAAAAAATTAGAAATATGTAAAAAACAAACTTCTATATTTATCTTTTATACTTCTCACAATCCCAACTAAAAGCCAACTAAAAAGGATATTACACAGCACAGGAAAATTCAAAGCCAAAAATGCTCCCAAAAAGCTATTAGACACACAAAGGAACAAAGTCAAACAAAGCACATAAAAATGAGAAGCTAAAACTAAGCCAGTTTGGGTGTTGAAAAATCAGACTGACTACACAAGGAAAGACACTCAACAGCACCAACATAACCCACAATAAATCAAACTTCTTGATTAATGACAATAAATCGAACTATTGATTAATGATGGATCCTAAATTGCAGAATCTCATTATTGCCTCACTTTTATGTTAAGAAGTGACTTTATTAATCATGCCTTCCCCCCTCAATAATAATCTTTTAGAATAGTGACAACTGGAGCCTTCACAAGACACAGTAAAAACTCAAATCAGTAGTTAAACTTTCTGACTTTAAGGGACTGAGGATTCATCCCAGTTTTGTTTTTCTTCCTCAGGCAACAAAAGGAATGGGCTGCTGTTTCTCTTTCATATATGCTAATAAAGAATATGGAACTATTTTTATTTTCTCTTAATTACAGCTTAAAAAAAAAAAGGCATTCTTATTTTAAAACAAGTTTTGACAAGTGTGTTACAGTCTGCACACATAATGCGTTGGGTGGGGTAGAAACCCTCAGAGTAGAGAGCCAATAATGGACTTGTCGCCAACACCCTGTGATTTCATGACTGCTAGAACAAAAGCAAATGCCACATTCAGTTCATTGCAAAGAAAATGATTCATTAACTTGATGTGGCTTTTTACTTGACCTGCGTAAGGTGAGAAAAATAAAATTTAATTTTATGAAATTCACAACGATTAGCTGCGAGCCTACAAGAATTGTAATTAAATTATCAAGTTAACTCAGTTTAATTACAATTATTACTGGAGCGTAGATCACTGTGAATTTTTAGCTCTGAGGTTGTTGCTTTTCTTCCTGCAATAAGGTGAAAGGCAAACAACATGTAAATTTCTGTATACTGATGTAAAATAACATGTAAATTCCTGCCAAAGACAGAAATATCAATCCTGAAGACAGGGTAATCCAAGTACAGACATTCAACCAATATTTTTGGAATAATAACCATTTACTTCAATCAACATTTAAATAGTAATTCACCCTCCAAAAAAATCATAGTTATCAATAAAAATCAAATATTCACAGTACCAATAATGCTTATTGTCAGAGGAAAAAGAAAGCTGTCTTTATAAATAACATTGACTCTGCCTGGTGACAGTGTCAAAACACTGGGTCAACCTAAATCTGCTAAAGTTCCTAGCTTGGCTGGCCCAGTAAAGGCAAGGAAAAAACTCCTCATCTTATGTGGGAGGTGAGTGGGAGGGAATTAAACAGTGTCATTCCACAGGACAGTATAAAGCTACCACATAAATGGGTGGTTGGGGAAGCAGCAATTTGACTTCAGTAAGTTTTACTTCCTTGGTTTCTGCTGGACACACCACTCTACTCCCTCCACACGAAAGAAATAAACAAAACAACAACAACAAATTAAAGAAAGCCAAGACAGGCATTAACCAAGTGGGAATACTGGCAATAGAAAAGCCAAACGTGTTGTAGGCAGATATTTTTTTTCAGTAGTAGAATTTAGGGAACCTCAGTCCCTAGCTGTTAGAGATTAAAGATGAACTCTTGCAGTATTTGCAGCAATAAACCCCATGGGGATTTCATTCCAGAAGGACCTAGCTCCCTTTTATTTTCTACCACTATGAAGTTGCTGCAGAAAGGGCAACCATTTTAAGCAAAAGCATCATAAATTATACCACTTTTTTGTATCTTTATAACTTTCAATATTTTGCTTTCCCTACAAGCAACAAACACTCAGAGAAAATAGACATTATTTTCTGAGTTTTTCTAAGAAGCAATGTATTTACCAGCAGCAACGTTCCAACCTGAACACTCCTTCCCATGTCAAGGCTCTGCCTGGTGCCTACACATTAAAAAAAAAAAAACAAAAAAAACCCCACATAAAATGTTCCTCAGACGTTTCTAAACTTAACAGCAGCACTTAAGAGATTTCTCCTTGTATCAAAAGGTAACAAAGACTCTTCTTCCAGCTCCTGCGTTCAGAAGATAACTAGTAACAATGGTTCCTTCTTTCTGCTTTGCATCTAGTTTTACATTATTATTTTTAAGGGCTGTATAACCTAAGAAATGAGTCTCATTAATCACCACTGAATGATTTAACCCAGCCATTCAGTTCCAGATGCCACTCAGTGCTAGAGATATGCTAATTCCTTCCAAGCTTTACCTCCTTTTGCAGTTGAAACCATAATTTTCCACACTGGTGGAGACAGGATTTTATTCCTTGCATGGGGCCTCCTGCCAATCACTTTTATGCCTGAGCAGTGGCACGATGCAAGTTCCATTCCATGGTTAGATCAGACACCTTTTCATTTAAACTGTTATACACATCCTCTCCCCAGCATTCTGCTGCTACAGCATCAGTCCTGAATTCTACTCTTCAGTTACAACTGGTCTGTGTAGCTAAAAGTAAAATAATTTGTTACTCCTCTTACCTTGTTTTCTCCTTGCTTCCTCACAGTACTTTATTCCCTCCCCCTTTCTCACCTCCTACCATTGAACAGTTTGCGAAGTCTCTGTTAACTGAGGTACCTAGGGCACCAGCTGTATTCCAAACCCAGCAAATTGCACTGACAGACTTGTTTTGTGAGTGGGAGGTGAGGGGGGAAACATTCCGAAGTTGCAAATCCCAGTTCTGAACCTGCTTAGCGTCCAAGAGTAAGCACCCAGTTCAATACCAGGTGTCAAAAGGTTTTGACAGAAGAAAAAGAGTAGTGGCTCTGCTGAACATTTCATCCAAAATCTGTATTTTATGCTGCTGTATTAAGCATTCTCCACAGAAATATAGGCACAATCTATTTCTGGGTTTGAGGGGCTGCTATCCTTCTCTCAGGCTTATATGCTTGGCCTTATTGAGCCAACAGAAGATTTCAAGACTGAAGTCTTCATTTGACTGACGTTAGGAAAATGCCCCACAGACCTGACAACCTGAGAAGACTCTAAAGAATACATACTCAAACACATTTCTGATTGGCTTCTCAAAGAGATAAAGAATCAAACTGCAAATGCAAATTCCAAGGTAGACAGCTTTTTTCGGTTAATTGGCTCTTAAGGGAATGTTCACCAAATCCTCAGTTTTCAGATGGGCTAAGTATCCACAACGATCCATAAACCTTCACAACATGCTTCATACAATTTAAACAATATAACTGAGTTTCAAAAGGCACTACTGATCTTAAGTAGCTACAAATTTATGTTGTAGATTCCCAACTTCAATAACTCACAAGGTCTTAGACTACAAAAAAATTGAGTTTTAGTGTTTACTTAAAAGCAAGACACTCTTCAAAGCATATCCACCTGACCACTCTCAAAACTCCATCTTGCCCACTTTACCTATTTCCAGAAGAAATTCACCCCATGCACATCTTTAGACCTACATTATATCCTTGACCAGATATTATATCCTAATTCCCAAGATGAGAAACTGTTATATATGCTACTGTAGAAGCAAATAATACAATTCAAGTCTTCTCTATATGAATTTAAAAACCATTAACTGTTTTATATGTCTAATCTTCAATGTAAAGACAGTTAAACAATTAGGTAAGAGGCAATATAACTAACCCAGAATGTAAAATAAATATCATGCTTGGGGATATTTATTTCAAATTTCAGAATTAAATAAAAAAAAAAAAAAAAAAAGCTAGCAAAGTGAGTTTTAATACAATACTAGCCAGAGAAAGTTTAACAGTACTCAAGAAATCAAAATTCCAATTTAAGCTCAAGACAGTTCAAGGAGCAGAAGACAAAGATTACAAAACTGAGTAACATCAGAAGTACTCTGGCTACCCAGTTCTCTCACATGGCTGTCACATATGACTTCAGATTTAACTGGTTAGAAACCAACCATCACTACACCTTACACTGCATGTTCTAGAAGAAAGGTTCTTCCAAAACTGAGCTTATCCAACTGCTAATTCACTATGCACTATGATTTAAGACTTTAAATCCAGAGCTCAACAGAGGCTTGTCAGCTTCACAGATCTTTAATCCACAGCAAAGTATGTTAATATTATTTTAATCATTCACTATATTGGTATTAGACTTCAAGTAATGCAATACAATATTGAACAAACACCTGCCAACAGAAAATAGAGGCCTGAATAATTTTGCATATCTGACTATGATTTCTTCAAATTAAGTATATGTATTTCAGGCCTCAGCAGTCAAAAAAGTATGCATGTTTTCTGATTTTAAAAGATAAATAAAATGTTATTTCAATAATATATTGAACTAACCATTTTGGTCTGAGTTTATGTTAAGTTATGTTTAAATCAGTGTAAGTTACAGTGATTTCATTTCATGAAAATAAACACAAACATTTAACATGGTACAAAAAGCCCTACACACCTCTAAAGGTGTGAAGTCTGGTGGCAGAAAGCAAGAGGTAAATGGGAGTACACTGTAGAATTTGCATCTACCACCAGTCAGAAAACCCAGAGCACTCTCCTTTATATATGGAAACCAATTGTTTGTTGTGGAATTTTATTGAAAGCCAATTACGAAATCTTCAGCAACATAGTTACTATTTTGTGAAAACACATAATAAAAGCATTCTATGTATGTCAGCATTCTGGCTGAGAAGATAAATACCTAAGATGTCTTTATATACAAGGATGTTTTTACACACGGGATGTTTAGAGTTTATATATAAAGTCCCTTAAAAACACTCAACAAATACGGTAAAAATTATATTGAAGACAACATTAAAAAAAATGCTATTTCTCTTATCAAAATCCACATATTGAACATCTAACATCAGAAGGTGAGGCACACTCCCCAAAACTGGAGTGGCTGACACAGCAGCAGGCTGTGCTGCCATCCAGAGACCTGGACAGGCTGGAGAGCTGGGCAGGGAGAAATTTAATGAAATTTAACATGAGCAAGTGCAAGGTGCTGCATCTGGGGAAGAACGACCCCATGGATCAGTACAGGCTGGGGGCTGATCTGTTGGAGAGCAGCTCTGGGGAAGAAGACCTAGGGGTCTTCTAGGTCCCTCCCAACCCCTCACATTCTGTGATTCTATGATTCTTTAAGTTACACCATCAGGGCCTTCACTCTTCCTGCAGCAACACATTGACATTTCACTAAAAGGCAGATGGAAAAGCACTCAAGTTCTGTATAGTTTTTTGGAAAGTGCAAAAAAAGAACTCTGAGTAAGCTTAAGGACCTTTAATGCAGTTTTGGTTTTTTTTAAGATGTAAAATTGTTTTTTAAACTTTTAAAAAATGATGACCATTTATTTAGATCTACATGTGCATTCTCTGTCGATTAACAGTAGATCCTCCTCCCTGATTTTCCAAGTTTCTTTTTCTGGAAAACACACTTGACATTATTTCCCACTATATTTAAATAAATAAGTAAATAAATGACACGCAAGATTGCAATATTGTTTAATGCAATAAGATGCATTAAACATCTCTAGCTTTCAAGATCAAGTAGATCTTTGTAGCTCTATTCTTAGCTCTTGGTCAAGCTTCTAGTCATGACAGGAAAATACTCTTATTTCCCATTTATGCAATTTATTGGACTTAAAATACACCTCAGTCACTACTCCAGATATTTCACTATTTACTTCACATTTTTATGAAGAGGAATTCAGGTGAAAAGTTAAGGAAGGTTATCACCACCAAACAAGATTATACAGCAGAATACAGAAAAAAAATGTGTCAGGACCTCAACATATAAAATTTTTAAGTGCCCTTTAGTTTGCTTGGAAAGAGCAAGGTTCCTAATATCTTTCTGACTACAAAATAACCTCACAATATTGACAAGTACTGACAACAAAAAGCCTTATATCTAACCATTCAGGTACACAAAAAGCCAACAAATTCACAACAACTTACACATTGACAATACTCATCTTCAGTATGAAAGAAATAAAAAGCACCAGCTCTCATGCCACCAAGCCAAATGACCATTGCTCACACACTACACTTAATGATGACAAAAATAAATCATAGAAGCTAAGACAAGTGACTGGCCTTGCTAGCCCCATCATAATATTAATTAAATTAGCAAAGCTATCCCCTAATGAGACATAGTATTACACTTGCTTAGAATTGCAAAACAAAACTCTTCCAGTTATTTAGGAGAATTAAGTGCCAAACCAAAAACAATATTATTTGACAGCAAGGGAAGAGGATTCTCAGATTCTTAAGTACAGCAGTAGATTTCTCCACCTTGAATGGATAAATATTTTCTCTCTCAACTTCTTACAAAAACAAGACTGATTTTTATCCCCTAACTGACCCCTCTGACCACCACTTCCGAAGCATTTTTATTAAAGCATAATTTGGCATGGATATTGCATGATAATATTTGACATTAAACAGTATTATGACCTATGTGTCACTATTTGTAGTGGTCCATCTATCTTTGTAGATCACATCAGAACCTTTAGCCTGTAGGCTTAGGGCAGAAGATTCAGGAGCACCAAAATCAGTATCAATCACCCAAAATTCAGTATCCTGACCATGAAAAGTGATCCCTGCTAATGAAATTACTGTGTTGCCTCAGGACAATGGTATGGGACTGTATGACATACAAGCCAGAAAACGTGTGACAACCAACAGTGACTGCAGTGAGCCAGTGTCATCTGGAACATCACTCTGTTTTAAATGGGTAGCCAAATTAATTGTGAAACTGTAAGAAAAACTGTCTTTTTCTAGTTGAAAGCTAACAAAAACCATATTAACGCAGGTGGAAAAAAAAGCAAATTCAGTCTCCACAAATACTATTAGCACTCACAAGGATAAGTGGTTATGAATCATATATTTGGTTCCTTGGCCAATATTCTGTCATAAATAAGGAATTATTGATTTCATAGCATGTGATTATTTCTTTTCTAGCTTGAAGTCCTCAAATACAACGTAAGTGTGGTCAGCTTCTTCAATTGTAAGCAGATGACTCAATCTTTCTTAAACATTCTTATAGTAAAATTATTTACAATACGACTCTATGAATTAGGGGTAGGGGAAAAATACCTGGGTTTTACATTTTCTTGGGTGATTTATTTGCTTTATAGATTAGGCACTTAGATTCTCAATCCTCTGAATTACTGTGTTTTTGTTAGGTTGGGTTTTTTTTTATATTTCTTATTTTATTACTATCAGA
Source organism: Ceyx melanurus (assembly GCA_024611195.1). Lineage (NCBI taxonomy): Eukaryota > Metazoa > Chordata > Aves > Coraciiformes > Alcedinidae > Ceyx > Ceyx melanurus. The sequence goes on from JANHGL010001934.1 coordinate 83,629, forward strand.
CAGGGAATATGGAAAAGGAGTAGAAACATTTCCTAAAATACTCCACCACTTCATGAAGGAAAGCTTCCCTCTTAAGTACAAACATGAGAAACAAACAAACAAAACGTATAAAAGAAATGACTGGTTTTTGTACTCCAATAAGTAGGTTAGCCAACTGGAAAGGACTTCGGGGACACTCCATGGACACTCAAACTATTAACCATCAGAAGGTAACTCTCCCATGAAGGAATACAAGAGACAATTTTGCCCTCCACTGGCTAGAACTATCACTGGAAACCATGCCTACCTCACTCCTGTCAGAGCTGCCTGTTTCATAGGGCATGAAAAGCCCTCTTGAGCGAGTGCACCAATCCCATAAAGTACACTAATTAGTACAGGATATCATGGACAGGAAAGGGGGAAAAACATGTTGAACAGGTGGAAATCAGCTATGCAATGAAATACCTCATAGAAAGATTTTGTGGAGGGATAAGAAAAGTCACATACTTAGCCTTGAAAAATACTAGAGTAGCAAACATATGTGGAAAAAGCAAAGCCTTGACACTCTTGTTCCCAGCAAAAGCATTCTTCATTTCACTCTCCAAACAACTGGAAGCTTTTATTTTCTAAACATATTCATCTGATGTTGCTGTTTCTTGGGGGATAGAAAGACAGACTCTACAGCTTACGAAGGAAAGACTGCCTCAAAATGGAGGAAAAAGGGCAGAATGCAGGTAAATACTCAAGAAAACAAGAATACTAGAGAAGTACTCCTTAAAGCAGTATTTATTCTTATCTGTATGCAAAGAAGCACTGAAATTACACTGGGAGAATATCAGAGGAGATGTTCTATTCCAATGTTCAAAATTATTCCGATTCAAATTTATTCAACATTTATTAACCACTGACTCAGATGAAAGAAGGCATTTTACAGGATTGCACAGAGGCAACACCAAGGTAAAAAAATAGGTGTTTAAAATTCTTAAGTGGTTTACCAATTGCTGTTTTAACATTAATTCACTTACTTTACTATTATTCAAATTTTCCTCCTGCCCATCCCCCAATTATTTCCTCTTAGCAAAAGTTTTGAACATCTCGTTTAGAGTGTGGCCACACAAACCCCTGATTCAGTATTGGATCTAAGAGAGGGAAGTGAAAAACCTTCAGTGGAAAAGAGAGGAAAGGATCAATCAACTTGCATGCAGATCAGCTGTCAGTAGAACTCAAAGGATTTCAGTGCGGAAACTGCTGTAGATGACTCCTGCCCTTCCTTCTGCACTGCAGCCATCTGCCCTCAAACTTCATCCTGCCAAAGATTTCTCCCATCTCCATTGTTCTAGACACAAGACTGACTCTTTGGGCACACTCTAGCTGAGGGGAAAAAGAAACCCCTCTGGGGAAGGAGTTGGAAGAATTTTTTCTCTAGTGTTTTTCTCTTATCTTTGTTACTGACTTCACTTACAGGGAAAATAAACAAATAAATAAAAATTCCCTTCTCACCCCCAACTCAGCTGGAATCAACATTATTAAAGAGAACATCCCAATCCTGGGAGCAGGGGACGGGGGTCAAAACGCCCAAAAAACTTATGTCCATCTTACTCTATTAAGCATTTTCTGTGAGAAATGGACAATTACAAAAGAACAAATGAAAAACAGAAAAACCAAGCCAATCTGTTTGTTAGCATTTAAGAAACCTCAGTACAGAACTGAGTTACAGAGCACATCACTGTCTATGAAGTCAACTTTTCCACAGTGGGCATGATGGGCATGAAAGATTTACAAAGAGCAGACTGGTGAAAAGGCTCTTCCCCATTCCACTTACTTCTTCCATTAGATAAAGAAGGCAATACAAAGAAAAGCAAATTAAAGATGGAATGACTGACACATCCAAAAGTGATCACAGTTAAGAGTTACTCGGTTTAAAGATAGAGATGGAAAGCTTTCCATACTCCAAGCCACAATGAAGAAAACCTAATACCCAACAGCAAAAAAATGTAATAGTTAATTTTATGATATAATCTAGAAACAGATGTAAGTTATTGCACTTGGTGACATAATTAAGACTTAAAGCTTCAGGCAGCGTACTTGTCTTTCAAAAACTTCATTAATTCACTTACTAACCAGGTGTCTCATGCTACTTTAACTTCAATGGCTAAAAGGGGTCCTCAGAAAACTTGGGATTTCTAGCAGCAGAAAAGCGAGCACCCAACTTAACTGCAACACAAGGGTTTACTGCAGCTACCCAGAGCTTAACGCATGACAAAAGGCGTTGTTGAGAACGGGAAGGAATACTGCAGGCAGATAAATCCCGCCTTCTAAAAGCAACAAGAAGCTTACTGCAGAAACAAAACCTAAATCCCAAGCACCTTCAGGACGACCCCGATGCATAGGAGCAGCCCCGCGGCATCTGGGCGGGCTGAGCGCTGCGCTGGACCCGCCATCGCGGGGCAGGGAGATGCACCCCTGCCCAACTCAGCACACCCGGGCCTCTATCGCATTCCTCAACACCACGACTTGATAGAGTGCTTACAGTGAGCACAATCCGCTAGCAACAATACCCTATTAGTGCGACCCGATCATTAATCTGCAGGCACGATAAGATGCCCCAACATGCTTAAGCCCCGCGCAAACAGTGGTTAATGACCATTAATCCCCCCTATCTCCTCGGCGATCTCTCCCGCTCTCATTTATCACACCGGCGCTTCACTTCACACACGTGGGTAAACTTTAACCGCCAAGGTGAAACCTGTCCCCAAGCCCTCCCCCGACCGCCGTGCTCCCCCAGCCGGGACGGCTGCGCGGGGTAACCCCGGTACGCGTGGGCCCGCGGGCAAGGCTGGCCAGGCGGCGGGGACCGCCCGGGGCAGGGCGAGCAGTACCTGCGGCCTCTCCCCTGGCTCAGTGCCCGTGGGGAGCCCCGGGCGGGCGGAAGGCGCAGCCCATCTCCCGCGGGAGGACGGGGTCGCTTCCTCCCGTCCCCTGGCCGCCGGAGTTCATCACCGGCCGCGGTTACATCAAACGACTCCTCGGGCGCCGCGGGGGGCAGATGGGGTGCCTCGGCCATCGACACCCCGGGGCAGCGCCGGCGCCACTCACCCCCAGCCCCTTCTCCCCGCCCAAGCCGGGGGCAGCTCCCGCCCGCGGAAGGGCCACGGACGGTAGCGGCTCCCGGTGCTGCGCCCGGGGCAAACGCGGTCTGCGCGCCCGCCGGGTGGAAATGAAGCTTTATTTCTGAGGAGAGAAAAGGAGCGGGGAGGGAGTAGCGGAGAGGCCGGCTGGCGCATCTCCCCCCAGCCTCCCCAACCCGGGCGGGCGGCGGGAGCGCGACCACCGCCGCGGCCTCGTATTCGACTCGCCTACGCGCGGTAGTTACCTGAGGTGAGACATATGAATCCAAAGAGGTAAAAGTGAGCAAACTCCGCGATCATTGTCCTCGGGTGGCGCCTGCAAGCAGTCTCATGCCAGAAGAGAGGGGCAAAAAAACGAGGAGCCCCCAGTTGTAATTCCACAGAAGCTTAATGTAAGCGAGGTTTCCTAATCCCGCCGGTTTCCCAGGGCGAGCCCCCTGTGGGGAAGGCGCTGTCAGATCCGCGGGGCTCCAGCAGCGCTAGCTCCAGCCGGCCTCCCTTCTCCCGGCCGGGGCTTTCCTAAGCGGCGCCTTGACACTTCCCAGGACCATCCAAAGAGACAGGAGAAAACAAAAGATCCTCGAGTTCCCGCAGCCGAGGTCCGCCGCCTCCCGATCACAAGTTGCTGCTCCGGCCCGAGACTTCGCTTTGGGTGCCCGGGACGAGGCAGTAACGGAACGCAGCCGGGACGGGTGTGGACTGGCCACTGCCGTCCTCCGCGAAGGCGAGAGGCGGGCAGGGAAGTGCTCTCCAAAAAGTGTCCCGCCAAGTCACTGGGCAGCCGGCAGGAGCGAAGGGCGGGCAGCGGAGCGGGGCAAGCGGAGGGCAGAGCGCGGCGGCGGAGCGGCGGCAGCCCCCGCTCCCATGACGGTGGAAGGAGGCGGGCGCGTCGGAGCCCGGCCGCAGTCAGGCGGGGCGGCGGGCAGGGGAGACCCGGGGGCAGCCCCTCGCCTTGTCCAGCATCGCCGCCGCCCCCTGCACCTGGGAATCCCAAACTCGCCTCCTCCCCAGTGCCAGAGGAGAGCACAAGGGGGGGTTAAGAAGGGAAGGAAGAAAGAAAGGGCGAGCAAAACTTGGCCGGGCCAACGCCCCCAGCCACCCACACC
>JANHGL010001935.1:0-18105 GCA_024611195.1 Ceyx melanurus
TAGAAAATAATAATAATAATAATAAACTCGAGAGGGAGAAGTTCCAGGGTCACATCAGTAACAGATCTCCCCAGCAGCCTCCGGCCCTCCCCAGGGGCAGTGGATTCAAGTAAAGGCAACAAGTTGAGGCATCAAGGCCGAGTTCTGCTGGGCCAGACTCGCCGGCTTCGAGAGAAGTCCCAGGTAAGTGCTGCCTGTGGCTCTTTATAGCTCCTTGAGGATGATCTGGAACTTGTCCTCTGCTTCCACCACGTCCAGGAGAAAAGCCATGTGGTTGCTGTAGTGCTGGATGATGTTGTTGTCCATGTTCACCAGGATCCTGCAGGGGAGGGAGAACGGCCAGGTCAGAAGCTGCACGTGGAAAGGTTTGAGGAGCAGCTTAGTAGGGGAGGGCTGGACATTCCCAGTTGTGAACTGGGAACAGCACCACGGACAAAGCCTCGTGGCACTGGGAGGGGTGTCTCTCCACAACATAGCCCATCAGAAATGGCCTTTCCTGCCCTGGGACTGGTCAGCATCACGGTGGCCACGCTCCTTGCCGGGGGTGGCCGCAGGCTCCGGGAGTCACAGCCCGGGGCAGGCAGAAGGTGCCACAGCACCCACCATGCCCAGTTAGAGGAGCTCGGCCCTGCTCAGCTCCTTACAGCCTCGACACGAGGCAGAGGAACCTCCCGTGGAGCTTTTTTCCTCGACAAGCCCCGGCCCAGCAGCTGCTACCCCCCGCATTCCCCGGGGAGGGCAGGGAGTGATGCGGGTGCGGGGCCGCTCACCCCTCGCTGCCCCCGGCTGCTGTTCGCGGCTCGTTGTTCTGAACCAGCCGGGGCTGCCCGGGTTGCGGTGGGATGCCCTCGGCCTCCTGCAACCCTCCTGTGCTGCCCGGGAGCCCCTCCTGCGGGGAACACCCGCACACACCCGCACGGTGCCAATTCCTGCCCGTGCCGAAGGGCGCAGCTCCAGCCCCGCTGCAGGTCACAGCAGCTCCGACCCAGAATCGGTTCCACAGAGGAGAGAAGAGAAACCCGAGGCTGCGGCTCTGTGCCCGGAGAGAGCCCCTGTCCCTGCCCTGCAGTCCCCGGGCAGCTCTGCACCGCCCGTAAACCGTGAGCCATTTGTAACCGCGGCGAGGAAACCAAGAGAAGAAATTCTCTGCTCGCATCACGTCCCCTGCCCGGGTCATTAACGCAGCGACAGCGTTAATTGAGCAACGCTCCGCCGGCCAAGGGGGAAAACGCGAGGAGGAGGCGGGAGAGCATCGCACCCGCGGCTGCTGGATGGACACGGCGGGGGCTCCCCCCGCTGATCCCAGCACCAGGGTGGGCTCATCCCAGCCCTGGAGCTCCCCTCCAGCCCGTCCTGCTGTCAGCCTTGGCCGGGGGTCTCCCCGGTGAACCCAAACCCACCCCCCCGGTCCCAAAAAGCCTCAGAGCAGAGCTGCTCTGCAGAGTCACCTGTGCCTCTCGCTAAGGTGCTTCCAGCTGATTTCTCAACCGCCGGAGGTCGGGGGAGTGTTGATTGGGGATCTGAGCCCTGCATTGTTTTTCTAGACCAAACCTCACCAAGATATGAAATGACTTGTTATTGCTCTTGAGTCACCCCGAGACTAAGTTCACCTGAATGAGCTCATCACCCTAAGGAGCCCAGGGCTGACAGGAGGTCCAGGTTAGTACCACTGAGCTTCTCTGGTTTACACCAGATGAGGATCTGCCCCTCAAGCTGTAATTACCAAGAGAGGATTGTTTAGGGTGGAGCAATTGGATTAAATTATTCAAAGGAAAATGAAATCTGGGGGAGCAGGAAGCAGTGCCTGACCCTGCCATGCAGCAGGCTGGAGCCCTTGGGTGTCCCCCACATGATGACACCAGACACGTCCAGATTTCAGTAAAAAAAAAGAAATGTAAATTGAACACCTAGGTTAATTTAATTTCCAGGTGTTGCCTCCTCTCCGCTTTGGGAAGCACATTTGCCTGGTTTCCCTCCCAATCGTTATTAAACAACATTCACTACTTATCAGATCAAGCACTGAACAAAACCAAAGCAAAACAAAGCTGAGGGGGCCCCTCCCCTAAGCTCTGCCATTTCCTGGTCCTCCTGCAAACCCATCAGTGCCGGGATCTCTGTTGCCAGCAGATGCTCCGGCGGGAGTTACCTCACAGGAGATGTTGTCTGCTGACAGCCTGGTGACCTGTGATGGCCACATCAGAAGCCACCACCACGGCTGACACGCCTGAGCTCTGCCTCAGTGCTGAAGCTGTAACAATAAACTGGCCACCCCTGTCCTTTGCTGTTGTTCTTTGAGGCTCGAGGCACTCTCTGGCTGAAGCTGGGTGGGACAAGCCACTCCTGAAGTCCCCAGGAGTTTTTGTTCCTTTATTTTGGGGAGAAAAAGTCAATTTCTGGGGCTAGTAGGGTGAGCAGCATCTGACAGCACTGAGGGCCCCAAGTTCAGAAACAGGTGAAGAGCCTCCTGACAGATCTGGACACCTCCCTTTGGCCCATCCACCAACTTAAAACGAGGACTGTATCCAAAACCCATCCAAGATCTCCACCAAGGAGCTTTAGAACTCCCTCACCTCACCGTCCCTGGGAAGCAGACGCAGCAGCAGAGCTTTGGACTGACCCTCAGCCTCCAAGGACTGTGTGTGACAGAGGCCTCTCCCAGGGGCTGTGCTGGGGACAAGAGCAGGGCTGCACAGCACGGGACCTGTCACCAGCCCTGCTTTTCTGCCTGGCTCTCCCCAAGCCCAAGCTCTGGGCCAGGGCCAGCATCAACAATGAGTTCATCTCCCAGGCAGCCACGGCTGCTTGCGAAGCCCGATTAGATCTCGCTCGCTCTGCAACAAGGGCTCTGCATTTAGCTTTGTGAAAAGAAGCTTGGGAGTTTCTGAGTCGTTGCCTTTCCATCAGCTGAAGGGAGAACCCAGAGGGAGTTCTGAGTTCACAAAACATTTCTGGAAGTGGCTGTTGGCTCCACATGGAGCCTTCCAGCAGCTGCTGCCCCAACCAGCACCGTCCCCTCTCAGCCTCGGGGAGGTCCCCGTGGGTTGGTCACCAATAAACCCCACGCTGAAGTGACCTGAGCAGCTGCTTGTCCCCTGCTGCAACCCTCCCCTGTCACCCCTGCACAGCTGCCCCTGTGTCCCAGCAGCACCCAGCAAGAGCCTGAGGTGGGACAGGCATTGGGGCTGCACAAGAGACACCGGTGCCCAGGGGGGTCTGATCCATCCCCTCCCCAAGTGTTAAGTGTCCTCTTAACCTCCCTGTTCTGGGGGTGGGATGGCAAAGCTGGGAACAGACACCCCCACTTTCTGGTCTTCCCTCTTCTCCACTCAGAGCTCTTACTCAGTTGGCCAGTCTGAGGCAGGGGCATTCAGCCCTGGGTCTGAAGAAGCAAACATTCATAGCTCTGATGGCTCTCAGATAAGTTCTCCATAACCTCTGGCTTTCAGACTGAGACAGAAAAGATCACCCATTAAACCCCCTCCCAAGACAATTCCTCCTTCATCCAACCTCCTTTCCTTGGGAGACTTTACACTCCAAACAACTACAACACAAACAGGCATTATCCCAAATCTTTAAAGCCCAGGACGATCTGAGTTTTATATGCTCCAAATAGCACAGGCTCCCATGGCTTGACTTTTTATGATCTTGTTAAAGCTCTAAGTCAGCCTATGGCAGGGTACCAGAGAACGGGGCTGGAGAGGCACAGGGGAGAAGCAGATGAGAGATTAGCTTACCCTCTTTTGCATTTTTTGTAGACTTTATAAATGCTCTCCTCAGGAAGCCCGTATTTTTCTGAAATCTGTGAGAGAAAACACAAGCAATTCTTTGTACTTGTAAAATGAAATTCCTGTGATAAAAGCCAATGATAAGACTGAGCTGGGGTTATTCTGCAGCAAAAATTCCCCCTCCCTTTCACTGGAGAAAAAAAAAAATACAGGGCCAAAGTCACCCTCTGACCAGGGCAATGGTGGCTGTGTCTGGCAGAGGGACACTGACAGCCACTGCCAGGACAGGAACCTTGGGGAATAATCTTCATTCCCTTTCTGCCATTCCCTGGCCTGGTTGGGGTTTGACACCTCAGGCTGCTGGGCACAGAGGGCTGAGCTTTGCCTTTGCTGCTGCCTCCAAGGGGAGAGAAACTCCAGAAAGAGGCTGTGTCTGCTGGGGATGGGTGGCTCCAGATGCAGCTTTTGCTTAGTTTGTAGTTGCCCTGCAGAGCTCCCCTCAGCACCTGCAGCTTTAGGGTGACAGGGGTTTCGTGGCATTTTCTGTAGAGGTTTTTGAGTGTTTGTGGTGGGGCTGGGGGAGGGGGAATTGGCACCAAATCCTCTGTGTCAGCATTTTTCAAACTCTGTTTTTAAAAGTTTGTAAAACTGACAGAGCTTAAAGTGCAGCCCATAAAGCCACCCCAAATCGGGGAGGTTTATTGTTTGTTTCCTTCCCAGCAGTCTCCAAAGAGAGGTGGCTTATCAGAGATGCTGCTGATAATCATCTCAGAAATATGTCCATGTGCTCCTCAAACACAGCTCAGGGAATTCCAGCACGAGGCCAGACTGCACTTCTGCAGCCTTGGGAGTGGAAAGGGTGCTTTACAGTGGAAAAGAGTGTGTTGGCACAAGAAGAGACCTATATTATGATCTGAACAGAACATCTTTGCCATGAGGTGTGTTCTTCCCCACTGCAGCACTAACACACAGCCCGTGCCAGGAGCTGTGGGTAGAGTTCACCTGCTGCTCACAGTTTCCACTCCCATTCTCAAGGAGAGCAGAGTGGTGATGGGAACTGCCTCACAGCCCAATTCTGATACACCAGGTACCTGTGCCTTTTCAGCTGCAGTTTGTTCATGTGCCCCAGTGTTTTGGTAACACTTACAGCTGTTCTGAGGCCCTGGAGATCTGGTGTCTTCAACATGAGAGCATCAAACACTTCCTCTGACTCCCTCCTCACGTACAATAAGACTGGAAGAGAGAAAGCAGCACACTGAGCCAGGGCTCCCTGCTCAGAGGGACGTGGTCTCAGGTGAGTCAAGACCCAGGGTTACTCGAGTCACATGAGACACTGTGTCCAAGGGGAGTTCCCACCCCAGGGGTTACCTCTCTGAGGATCTTCTTCCTTGACTTGCTTTGGAGGTGCAGGGTCAAACTCCTCTGTGAAGGAGGCTCCGCTTCGCTTCAGGGGCAGCCTAAGCCAAAGGAACAGGTTGCTCTCAGGGGGACAGAACAGCAGCCAACAAAACAATTCCCCCAACTGAACTTTACAGTGAAGGGCCAATTACTCCAACAAACACTCAGCAATGAAACCCCAGTTGTATCAATGAGAGCAGCAGAGCATCGGCCAGAGCTGCAGCTTCCCACCCAACGCAGGCAGGGCCACCAGTGGGTGCAGGAGGTGCTTGTGGTGGCACAAGCTGAGGGAGCCTGGGGCACGTGCTGGATCTCCCCACTCTGGACACATTACAAGTGGGATTTCTACTTCATTCCAGATGATTTTACAGCAGTATCTGCCTCGGGTTACTTGAGCCCTTCTGTCACAGCACTGTGATGGGCTTTTTCTCCTCTTTCAAGCCCTGTCTCTGTAAGAACAGGAGGACAGTCATGGCCAGACTCATGTTGGAGTGGCTCACTGACAGGGAAGGAAACATTATCTGCATTTCTGCATCCCTGAGTCCATTCCAGGCCCAACCTGAACACATGTTTTGACACTTGGGGCATCAGGGAGGCACTGGGCTGTGTTATTTTGCACCTGTACATATATTTGCTGCCCATGGATATCAACCAACCATGATGCAGATGAAGAAACAGAGCAGCTGATGGATGGGAAATGCAAACTGATGCATCCTTACCTGTTTGCAGAGCTGGGAACAGCAGGAGGGAGCACCTTGACATGGAAAGGAAACATTGATCTTTAGTTTGCACAGGATCATTTTTCCTACACGATTAAACCCAAACATCTGTAGGTGTTTCTTAGATTAAAAGAAACCTCATATAAAGCACCCATCTAGATTCTCCTCCTCTGCCTAGGAGACACCTGAACACACATCCAGCTAGACCACAAACCAGATCAAATCTCATCCCCTGCTGGGGACCAAGGACCAAGTTTCTCTGTGAGTTCTTTGGCTGTAAAGCAGATTCTGATGCATCAGGACAGTGGCCACTGCAGGAGGATGTCCCAGTATTGTCACACGTGGCTTTTCCTCCATTTGTGACAAACTGAGACAGGGAATATTGATGAGCTCTGAAGGAGCCTGAGTCTGCATTTCCTCAGGCTCAGGGGAACAGAGAAGAGCAGAGAACAAGTGAAATATGTTCTGACCCACCCCCAGAGACTGATACAGCTTCATTTTTCTACAGTTTACTTTTTCTACATCTCATTTTTTCTACAGTCTACTGATATTTTTGCTACCTCTCCAGTCCTCTGTGGAAGCAGCAGGTGAGACCTGCAAACCACAGGAATATCTGGCTGGAAGGAGGCTGGAAGGGTTATCATGCCCATCACTATTGCATGACTCTCTAGGCCACTCCTGACAGCCACGTCTTCAAGCTCACCACATTTCCACTGAAGAATTGTGGTTTGGTTTTGGTTTGGTTTGTTTTTTTTACATAACGCAAGTGAGGATCAGTTTGGCAATGATGGGGGTGACAGGCAGGTTGTTTTTCCAAGGGACTCACCGTGCCACACCTCTGCAGGGTTGAAAAATGGACGTTGGGGATAAACAGGACGGGCTGGGTTTCGAGGTCAGTCTCCGGCCTCAGGAACGTGATTTCATTGCCTCTGAAGCCAGAGAGCAAACAGCCTTTCAGACCTGCAGATGGAGAGTCCAGTTCAGCTTGGTTCAGGTGGCACTTCAAGAGGCAAGTAGATGCAGAGAGGGGAAAGCACCTGCCCAAGGTCCCCCAGCAGAAATGATAGACAAAAGAAGGGTCAGATCTTCAGGGCTTGCCCGGTGCTGTCTCCTCAGGGAAGGCTCCCTGACTGCCCCAGGACAATTCAGAAAGCTTCTTTAGTATTAATAAAGGGCTTTGGTAGGAGACCAGGCAAAGGACCTGACTGACAAGCTCTTTCTGAATGGTGCTGATTTCATCAGGCTTGGAAATACCCAGGGCCAGATCCCGTGGAAGTTAACGGACGAGGCAACGTGGGTTTCAACACTCTGCAGATCAGGAAACAAACAGCAGCACTCACCATTGTTGTTGGAGTCCAGGCATTTTCCTTTCCTTCTGAACTGCTTCCTTTCATCATCCCGCATTTTCCTCTCTGCTCCCTGGGGGGGAAAAGAAAAGTGAGGGTCTTGACAGTTCTAACGTTGCTAAGAGAGGGTTAGAGGCCACCCCTAGGAGGTAAGGGCATGAAGCCTGTGTTAAAAAGTGCTCATCTCAGAGACCTTCCAGAACTTTCTGACATTTAAATATCAAAAAACAAACCCAAAATCTGCTTTTAAAAATGAAAACAAGCAGAATAAAATTAGCTGTCAGGCTTTTGTTCCATGGGAAAATATCTGAGGCTGGGGAAGAAGCTCTAAGGAGATTCTCATCTCACTTTGCTATTTAAAAACTTGCCAAAAATAGAGTTTATGATGAGGGACAATCCCAGGGAGGTCCGAGATGGGGAAGACTTGCTAAGGACTCTGTTCTAAAAGCCTCAGCAGTGCAGGCACATCCCTGCTGTGCTGTCTGGCCCAGCTCTGCTCCTCAGCCCTGACCTTCCAGGCTCTTCTAGACTCTCACAATCTTTGTTTTGTTTTGGTTTGTTTTTTTTTTTTCTCCTGAAGTCACTGGCCAGGGACAAGCTGGTGGAGAAGTCAGGTCCTACCTTATCACAGAAGATCTTGATCTGGCAGACTGCCCTGTGCACCAGCTGGCTGCTCCCACTGCCATAGTCGTATGTGTCTATCTGGAGGTTCAGTGGGACACCTTTCACTCCCTTCTGGGAGGAGAAGTCAGTGCTCAGGCAGTTCACCCCAATAAATACCTGCAAATAGGAACAGAGATGGATGCAGCTTGTTGGGGCTGAAAACATTCTCCTCAAGCAGCAGTGGGTAGGAAAAAAAGCAGCTACTGAGATGTCCTCCCAACCCCCTGGTGTCAGCCAAGCCTGGGTGTTGGTTTCCCACCAGTTTACTATCCTGCCTGGGGATGCTCTTGTCAATATTTCTGATCTTTAATTTGAATGAGGGACCCTCAGAGAGCAGTGCCCTGGAGGCAGGGAGGAGGGCTAGGCTAGAGCTGCAGGAATTACAGATCACTGCTGGCAAAATAAATATTCATCACACACTGCTCTCCTTGGCCACTAGGATGGAGTGACTTCCTCCAGTGGAAACTGCTGAAAAGCTGAGCACAGTGAAAATCACATTATCCACACCGTACCTCCAAATAACCAACTCATTTGTGTGACTCTGAATTTTCCCCCAGAGTCTGGGGACAAATTTGCAGCTGGAGAAGCTCCCTCAGCAGAGCTCTGGCTGAGGATTTCAACCCTGAAACCTAAAGTCAGATCTAGTCAGTACCTATATATAGAAAAGAAAACCACTTAACTGTGGTGTGCAGTTTAATTGCAAGAAGAGAAGCAACAGGTGCTGCAGACAACCCAAATACCTGCCCCCTCCTGTCGGGGCTCCCAGCCCTGGCAGCTCTCTGAAGTCTCACCTCTACCTGCCCCAGGCCAGCTCCTCTCCTGAGTTTCTGCTAAGAGTTAAACCCAGTTTTGCTGAGGTGCCCCCAAGGGCTCGCCACATACCTGACATATTTCCATTTCTGACAACTTTGCCTTGAAGACATTTGTTAACCTCTTGGGTTGTAAAAGACCAAAGTTGCCTTTGGGCTAAAAGAAGAGCTTATTGAGATCCAAAGCAAACCTGAGTTTTCTCAAGCTACCAGCTTCAGAGAGATGGGGTATTCATGCTTTTTTTTTTTCCTTCTCAGTTAATTCATCTTTTTTTACATGCTGCTTTCAATCCACATTAGATACAAAGTGTTAGCAGACTCTGAAGAGATGCAGAAGAGGCAGCAGAGCTGGAAAAGCCTTAATAGAAGCTTTAGAGATTTTAAGGTCAAAAGGGATCCTGTGACCTGCCTGGCTCCCACGTCACACGAGCCACAGAAGGGTGGTCGGTCAGTTCTGCAGCAAAATGCTGCCTTGAAAGGAGGGTCTTTGTTCCCTAAGCTCTGGTTTATTTAAATAGGCTTCACCTACATGTGAGTAGAGCCCTGCTCTAGGCTGCCTGCTGCAAAAGGCTTCCTGCAGTTATCCATCAGCACTGAAAAAACATCTCTGAGCCAGTCTCAGGAGTGTTTATTAGCTAATGGCAAAGCTTAAACACACAGAGGAGCTGGGTCCTTCCCCACTGTCCTGCCAGACAAACACTCTCCGGGGCCACTGCAGGGCCTTTGTTTGGATTTGAGACTCTCTGTCTTTCAGCTGAGGGCAAGGGGAATGTGCCCAGGCTCCAACCCTGCTGTGGGCCAAGGCTTCCCAAGGGCCTCCCAGCAGCAGCTGGTACCTTGGCTTCTTCGTGGACGTTCCAGACGAAGGAGAGTGCGTTGTAGGCCAGCTCCTCGATGTTCTGCACCGTGTTGAAGTTCTCTTTGCAGTCAGCTGGAACACAGTGGAGAAGCAGGTTACACTCAGGCTCCCCAGGCTCTCCACACCCCAAAACCTGCCTCTCGCTGACTCCCGGGCTGGGAGCCTCGTGCTCTGAGGGAGACCAGCCTTGACACCGCTGGATAAACCTCAGCGTGCACGTGCAAGGGCCAGGAATGAGTCAAAGGGATGGGCTGGTGAGTGCTACTGGAGCAGTGGTTGTGCAGTCAGCACAGAGTGCCTCCCAGTTCAAACAACCCCGTGTCTCGCTCCGAGCCCAGAAAGGTGCTCAGTGCATGGACACAACAGACACAACACCCTGGAAAGCCTGGGTGGTGGCAGCAGAGAAGACCAAGCAGCACCAAAGCCTTTTCTAGCTCAGGTTCCTGCACTGAAAGAGGCCACAGGTCACTTCTGTAAGTGCCAAAATAGTTTAGGGAGTTTCTGTCTCTGACAGAGGCTCTTTGATGTATCTTGGTGTCCTAGCACATATCCCTGTACTGGGCAAACACCACCTTAAACCCACAAGAGCTGCTCAGTCAGCAAGGCTCTGAAGGCAGCAGATCAGCCTGCTCCTCTCTGCTTTCCTCCAGGCCAGACTGGGAGCTCCAGCAGTGTTATTGTGGACTGGAAAGGCAGTGCAATGGTGCTGGAAGTTTCCACCTCCCACCCCCCCACTCCCCCCAGCCCCATTCATACCAACATCAATGACTCTCTGCTTGGCCGTGGGCTGGCGGGAGTGCCAGTGCTTCCAGAACTTGAGCTGCTCTGTTGGGATCTTTTCATTGTCAAAAACAATCATCACAACACTCTGTAAGACAGTGAGGGTATCCCCTGTCAGTCTACACAGCAGGCTGATGCTCGGTGCCCTTACTGGCCTTGGCCAGGGGCAGCTTCGTGTCTGTCAGGGGAAACTGAGGCAGGCAGGGGAAGGGATTAAAACAGAGTCATGCAGGGAGGCAGTGACAGAGCCAGAAGCCAAACTGCCCCCTGTGCCCCCTAACTGCACTGCCTGTGAGTTGCCACTGACTCCAAGGCACAAGAGGATCCTGTGCTGTAGCAACTACAGGCTGGGACAACTGAAATGGCCTTTGCTAGACATTCTTAGTCTCAGGAATCCCAGAAGTTTTGAGATGCTCAAAGTCTAGCCCCTAAATACTGCTCAAGATTAGAGGACCAGGTTCCTTTGCTGGGAATTTTAGTTCTCATGGGTGGCTCTGAAGCCTGGTCATGCATCCCAGGACCAAGGTGGGGAACCACTCTCCAGCTCAGAAGTCTTCCCACCAGAGCTGATAGCCAGCCATCAGCTCCAGAGGCCTTATGTACACCCCTGGCCTTGCTGTGAGAGGTTTCAGCTGCCAGGTGACATGCAGGCTGTCACTGGGCATCAGAGGATTAACTCGCTAGGAGCGAATCCATCCCATGCGTCGCTTTAAGCCAACATGAGCCACAAAGCCATTACTCCTCACATTCAGCTCTGTTCCCAGGCTGGTACAATTGCTGCCTGTCTGATTGCAACATGTGTCAGCTAAATTGTCAGCTTGTCTCTTACCTTCACTTTATTTGAGGACAAGTGTAAACATTTGCTGTCTCCAGCTGTCCGCAGCGTGATGGGGTAGAACTGTCCTTTGTTGAGGTAGGCCATGGGAGAGTCCCCAGATTTGATGTGAATGGCTTTGGGTGACCCCAGAGTGTATTCAAAGTCACTTTTATGGAACAAAGAGAGAGAGATGAATAAGCACATGCTGCTGTTTCACTCCCAAAGCTAAAGGAGAGACAGGTGAGTCCCCACCCCTGCAAGGTACAGACACTGCACACACAGGACTCTCCGACCAGTTCCCCATCTCACACACCCCAGCACAGCACATACTGATCCTGCCCAACACCCTGGGGAGCAGCAGTTCTCTGATAGCCTCATTTTACCCTGCTTTTGGCTTGAAAAAACCCACCCTGTACATGATAGTAACCAGTATATTTCTGGGGGTGGCTACAGGACAATTGCACAACCAACACAGACTGACACGGGGACCTGTGAGGAGACTTTTACAACATCCTCAACACAAATTCCTGTCTCCAAATTCACACCCCTAAATGGCTGAACCAGGAAGACTGTGTCCTAATGAGTCCTGTAGGAACAGCAGGAACTGCAGGACACTGACCAGGGCACCGCTTGTTTATCCAGGTGCTCAAAAGGGGGGTTCAAAGCCCAGCTTGGTGAACTCTCAGGCTGGTGGGCAGCACCTTCAGCCTTTACAGAGCAGCTCTGTATCTTTACTCAGAGGAAGGTGTCACTGCTGACAAGCAAACTGAAAAGAAGAGCCTGGTTTTCAAAAAGCCCCCTTAGGCACTGACCAGCAAACCACGGGGCTACAGCTCAAGCTGTTTTCTTCTGTGAGGATTCAGTGCAAGCCACCAGCTGGACACAAAGCCTTCCCAAAGACCCTCCAAGTGCCCTGGAGTTGAAGATCATCGTGTTCCTGTTTAGCCACCAACCCATCTCATCTTCCTGCTCTGCCTCCCCCATGATGCCATCTCTGCAGAGAGGCTTGGCAGCTCCTCTTATCTGGAGCCAGGAGAGCCAGGGAACTTCAGTGCACAAATCAACACAAGGAGAAAGCCTCTCACTCAGGAAGGAGAGCTGCTGCCTGTGTGAAAATCCCCACGTCTGACAGCTGAGTCACAGAGTCAGGTGACTCAGGAGGCAAATAAAAAGTGGGAGGTGGAACAATGTTACCTGCTGGGAGGTTTGCTGAGGTATCTAGAGCAGGAAAGCTCTGCCTGAGAGGGGTGGGAAGGAGGAAGAAATCTCTCTCATGTTTTAGGAATGAGGGGCAGAAGGACCTTCCAAATCAAGGTTGGCTAACAGTGCTCTAAACCCAAATGAGAGCCTGGAACCTTAGACTGGGAGGAGGTTCCTTATCACCCTCACTTACCGTCATCCTCATTTTCTCCCATCTACCCCATTCCAAGTAGCTCATGGGAAGCTGGTGCAGCCACATGGCTGCAGGAGAACCAAGCAGTGCTCCTGGGAAGGGGTTGTAACACACAGCAAACCCCCCACATGAACCCCTTGGGGCCACTTCTCCCCTTGGGCGCTGCTGAGATGTGACCACAGCAGCTGGCACTGGATTTACACCAGTGTGGCCAACAGAGTACAGCCTGAACCACACAGCTCTTGAGCTAAGAACGTGAACTGGGATAAGTGACTGGTAACTTGAATTTGACTCCCTCAGCAAAACATTTCAAACCTTCATCTCTGCTTCACACTAAACACCTGAAAATTCCTCACTGCTTTGGGTCTAAAAAGCCACAGAACAGCAACTTGCTCCCAAGTCTCTGCACAAGCATGAGATCCAGAAGTTTGCAATGGCCCTTGTCACAAGGGGCACTGGGGTGAGGAAAGGGGCACCAGGAAAGGGACACAGCCAAGTGCACTGGAAAGCCAGAGAGCAGGGGTTGGCAGTTACCTCTTAACACCGTCCGTAGCGTAACTCTCAGGGCAAGGGGGCTCTGGCTGGGGCTTGAGGATATCACTGAAGAGCAGAGACTGGAGACAGGTGGAAACAAAACAGTCAGAATTGGATCTTTCATTGCTTTGCCCACCCATCTTCCCCCAGACCTTCACCAGAGGCCACAGATAAAGCATGGACCTTCAAATCAAAGTGAAACTCCCCCAGCAATCCAAGGGGAACGGCATCCAGCTTCTAACGCAAAAGCAAAGCTCCCACTGACTCCAGCATGAGAAAAAACCCCGACCTAGAGACCCACAACCAGCTCTGACCTCCTGGGGATCCTCTTTGAAAGTGCTGTCTGGCTGCCACCTCTGCTGAGCTGGGGCCACGGGGATGGTCTCGAAGAGGGAGTTCAATGAGCTGTTGTCGTACACGTCCCCTGGAGGGACCATGTAGTTGTCTGGGGTGGCATCCAGCTTGCTAGTGCCTGGTGGAAGCATGGCTGGCTTGTGAGGAGTCGGGATGGCTTCAAGATTTAAGCCATTCTTCTTCTGTGGCTCACAATAGTCTTGGGTCATGGAAACATTTTCAGACAAGAGCTTCATGAGGTGGGCCGAGCTGTCGAAGGCCGCGATCTCCGGGTCGTACTCCATCCCGTGGCAGTGCCTGGTGGGGAAAGGGTCCTGTGTCAATCCAGGGCAGAGCGTGACCAAGCCCAGCAAGCTGTCACAGCAAGAAGCAAGTGCCTTGATGTGCTGCTGGGAAGCAAACTGCACAGTCTGGCTGCCAGGTGACCCTGAGTCAGCTACGTGCATCTCCTCCTCGATAGGGAGATGGGACAGGCTGTGGGTGATCTCCACCCACACAAGCACCTCTCTGTGCACTCAGCAAGAGCCAGAGGTGCTCAGCAGATAAGGGATGATCACATGGATTCAGGGACTATGGTTTAGATGTGGTTTGGGGCTGCAGAGCCAGGGCCTAGGTCCATTATTTCTTTATTTAGGCTATTAAACACCAAGCAGCAGGGACAGTAAGAAAGGTAACTGTGCTGTGGGGCCCTTCCATCTCTGTCGTTTTAGGGCTTGTGGACACTGAAAGTTCCTTTTTTTAAACTTTGTTTGTTTCAATTTGTTTGCTGGGTTGTTGTTTGTTTTTTGTTTTAAGGAAAGTTGATTCTTACACAGATTCACAAGCTCTAGCAGCTTAGGAAACAAAACTCCTGGAGAACATGAGATCAGTCAAAAAATGTCAGTGAGGTGTATGGCCCAGAATTCAGAGCAGAAAAGTTTAAATAGAGGAGCTACAAAGCACTAAAGCCATGTACAAAGCCAGACTCCTCTCACACATGGAAACCACCCCTTTGTGACCCTCCTGCAGCAGTGTTTCTGTGATTCTGAAGCCCTTACCAAGCTGAGAAAATGTGGCTTAGTGCCCCTGTTACCATGCTCAGAAAACAAACCCACCCCCCCACTGGCAACCTGCACATCTCTTGGCACTGTGAGCTACCCCCAAGGGAAGCAAAGCTGAATGAGCAGCTCCCAGCAGATCTGCTTTGAGAGCTTCACCTTCAGGTATGTGCTGAAATTGCTGTAGTCAGTAAAAAAAACCAACAAAGCACTGTCCAGAATGCAGTGAGGAGAAAACAGCTTAGCTCAGCTTACTTGTGATGAAGTATCCTTCAGGAGGCTCAGTCTGTCAAGCAGTTAAAAACAGACAACCAGAAAAGGCTGCCAAAGTACGTAGCATTCAGGAAGGGGAACTGAACTCATAGTGTCAAATGAACCATTAATATTTAATTATCTGAAAACCTCAAAGGACAAATGGGAGTCACTGCAAGAGAATCCTGGGAGACTGGAAGCCAGTGGAAGAGAAACCCCTATCAGCCTAGGAAAGAGGACTCGGCCATCCCCTTCTTGCTGCCAACTCTGAATCCCTTTCCCAACTGTCCCAAAGTAGGAACTAAAGCCAAATTCTCCAGCTGCTGCAAATTGGTGCAGCTCTTGAAGCCAGCCAGGCAGATCCTCAGCTGTGTAAATGGGTGTAGCTCCATTTATACCTGCTTGGGACCTGGCCTAAAGAATTTTAATGTATGTCTCAGGGTTAATAACCTCCACTGTTGGTGGTAATAACACTGTGCTTTGATGTCTATTTTATGCAAGCTAAGAGACCCATCATGCATGCAAGCAGCTGAGGGAGAATCAGACAGGCAGGGAGAGCAAGCAGTGGAGCTCACCTCTTCCCTAGCTCGTTGCGTCCCATCACACCAGATGGAAGGATCCTCTTCTCCTTTGGGACCTAGAACAAGGAGGAACAAAGAGTTGGTTGATTGTTAGATTTTAGTAATGGAAAAGAGAGGTAAATTAGTCTTGTCTGTGTAGCAAGTGAAGTCTCACAGATAAAACACTGGCTGAATACTAAACAGTGGGTGAGGACACAGGAGCCCTGGTCTCTCTGGCTGGGCCCCTGCTGTGGGTTCCCAAGTAACCTTGGGCAAGCCACATCATCTTGTTCTGGGAAGGACTGTCAAAAGCACCAAGTGAAGGGGAGCATCAGTCCTGTAGGTTTCAATCAGGACTAAATCACATTTCTCCATCCTACAGCAGCACTGGAAAAAATAAAGATGCCAGGGTCTGCAAGGGCTCATCTCTCAAAGCTTTGCTGCTTCTGAAATGAAAGCTGTTGGCTATAAAAACCACCAACCCGAGACTCAAGACACCCAGGTTGTGTTTTCCACCCACACTGTCCTGGGTTCTCTCTACGGTATAATGGTGTTTTGTGCCTCAGTTTACCATCTGTGCACTGAGGATCACTCCACAAACAACAAGGAGAGCTAAGGAGGCTCCTAAGGTGGCCGAGCACATCTTTTACCTTCACTCTTCTCTGGGACAAAGGCAGCCCCAGAGGGAACCTACCATGTAGTAGTCATAGAGGAGGCTGAGGGCGGCCACGCTGTCGTCGTCCCCGTTCACCCTCATCATGGCTTTGGTGGCTGCAGTCAGGGGGTTTTCTAGGTAGGTTTTCCAGGCTTCATCTTCATTGGTGTAAGGGAATTTCTGGAAGTTCATGGTGTCGTTCTTCATCAGACGCACAGACCTAAAACTGAGCCAGACAGAGAAAACAGGGAGTGAAGGATACTCATTTTCCAGAGCAATTTCCATGCCACCCAGCCAAACACATGAAGGGCTTCCCAAAGGCACTGCTGGAAAGGAGGAGCAGTGCTTTCCTGCTCCTCAACTCCCACAGTCTCTGGGATTACCAATTCCTCTGCCTTTAGCTATGTACAGAAGGAGGCCAGAGTCTCTCCAGCAGGGCTGTGCAGAGTTCCTCTGCTTCCCTCCTCCTGCCCCAGGGATGCAAAGCACCAGGACACTGTCTGCCACCACTCCTTGCTCAGCCAGCACACACCACCAGCCAGGCAGATCATGTCCTGTCAAGGTGGGAGCCTGGGTAGTAACTTGAATGTAACATGATCAGGAAACTCTGGAGAATTCTTCCTTGAATTGGGATCTAAGGCCAGTGCAGCCCCAAACGCCAACAGTCACTCGGTGTTCAGAGGATGTGACCTGCCCAGATGAAACCAAATCCCATCACTTTTCCTTGCTGTGTAGTTCTTGAGGTTTAATTTTAGTCCCAATCTAACTTTGTTTTCTTGTTTTGGGTTATTCTTTCAATCGTTTGTCTATGATTGTACTTAGAGGGAAGTAGACAGGCACATCACAGCACCCTCCCTTCCCCTAAAAAATTCCTGACCAAGGTGAGGCTCCTGGGACTACGTGAGTTGAGAAGCAACATACCAAAATAATGCCTTGCCTGTCCTCTCTTCTGGCACTTTCTCCAGGTCTCTCCATCTTATGTTAATAAACTGTCAGACACTTAATTACCCAAACATTGGTCATCTTTCCTTTTCCTCCAGCAAATCCTCCTAGCAGCCAGCACAGAAGAGCCTCCCCACATTCCCTGGGAGCTGCAGGTTCTCCCTGCTCAGAGGAGAGGATGAATCAGTGGCCACACTCCTGTCACGTCCCTCAGCCACGTGGACACGGTGTCACCACAACAGCTCATACTATTCATTGGAAAAAAAAAAAGTCTGTGGACAAAAACTAGTTGTTTGCTTTTTTTTTCCATTAAAATGAATATGCCCAGGAAGGTCAGGTTGGGTTTTTTGGAGCAGAAGATTAAGAAAATAAGTAAAAATTATAAGAAGACTTCTTTATATATCCTTGGCAAGAGCAGAACTTTCTCAATTGCTGATTGTTTTTAAGGAAAGGCAAAGAAAATCTGCAGGAGTTTAGGTAACAAATGCCACATTATGATGGCATTTTTATAAGGACCATGTTGTTTCCACTGAGCCACTCTCCCCGTGTTCATAAGAAATCCCGGGCTGGACTTTCAAGTGAATCATCTGGAGAACAATAATTCCTCTTGAAAGGAGTCTGGCATCTGTGAAGCTCCCAGGTGCTGCTACCCATGACAGATGCTGCCAGCTTGTTTGGTGCCCAGTGTGCAGAGCCAGCTGCCCAGTGGATGCTCCTGGGCTGGAAGCTGGAAGGGTGAGGAGCTGGACCTCGGACGGGGTGAAAGATGTTGGTCCATCCTCCCTGGCAGCCCAGCTCGGGCAGCTTCACTGCCACACGGGCAGTGCCTCTCCTGCTGCCACGTCTCCAGCAGGGAATAGAGGGAAATCAGGCAGGGACAGTTTTGGTGATGCTCCTGGATCAGAGCAGTTCTCCTTTGGCTGGCAGCCCCACAATGCTGCAGACTCTCCCCGAGCAGCACGGGGGATGCCAGCAAGGGCCACCCCTGTCATCCTCATCGCCTTTTTATTCAAGAACTCGTCTCTTCCACCTCTGAGCTGGGCAGAGTGGAGCAGTAACACCTCTGAGCTCCCGGAGCAGCAGGAGCCTGAGCCCGCAGGAGCCGCTTCCACGTCGGGGTCCGACGGCTGCTCCCGCGGGGTCTCCGGGGCGGCTGCTCTGCCCTCGGGCCCTCCGGGGTGATTCGGTTTCACCCCGTGGCTGAAACTCTCCCCAGGTGCTCGGGGAGTTTCGTTGTCTTTAGCGTTTCTCACGCAGCGCAG